>CAJVPY010001729.1:0-18378 GCA_910591965.1 Dentiscutata erythropus | reverse complement strand
CATATATATCAATTTATAAAAAAAAGACTTCTTTTAAGAGCCAATCTCTTCTTTCAAACTATCTTATCTTAAATTTTAGTAATATTTTTCCGAACTCAATCCACTTAAATCCCAGCAGATTATATATATTATCTCCTACTTCTATATAAGACTAACATATATGCCAACATTATGAAGGAAGATACATTTAAAGAAAATTTCTAAAGCTCCCTCATAACTGAAAAAAAACAAAAATTGCTCTAAAAAAGAAAACAAAACTCAAAAGAGAAAATAAAACAACAAGAAAAAAAAGGAAAGGGGAACCTAAACCGATTCTAATATAAATAAAAATAAATAAAACAAGCAGAAAAAAGAAAAAATTAAGCGATCTAAATACACTATTATAACCCATGCCAGATGATTTAAAAATTATATACCAGATGCAACATCCGTATATCTTTGTTGTAAGACTAAACTTAATATTAAAATTCCTTCCAACCTATTTTCGAATCTTTTTAATAATCTAGTCCATATCTTAAACCAAATGCTGCTACTGTACTAGGATCCGACTCTTTATATATAGTACCAATAATGACAAAAATTGCAACATTTCCATAAAGGCGCTATCACTCAAATACTCGTGTTTCAAGCCACTTGGTGCTGCTACCAGGAATTCCTTTTTTGACTGAGACTTATTTTAGGGCCATGCAATGTATTCGTCTCCAAACACGTAGTTGCTATCTATTAGTCTATCCGGATTTGGTAAATAAACAATGCCGATCTTTTGGAGGAGGTAAGCCAAATCTCTACTTTTTATGAAAAAATTTTGAAGACCAACGGAAAAACGACAAGAGGTAAAGAGAGACCACTTGAGCTTCAAACCAATTTAAAAGAGTGTGGGTTTTCTTTTTATACAATCAAAACCTATTTCTCAACACCTGCTTAACATTTTTTTGGTAAGTGATAAACTCTGAGCTTGTTGGCAGATAGTGTATGAGAACTACCTCTAAACAACAAGTGCTGAGACTTTGCAGTGAGTGATAAACTCTGAGCCTGTTGGCAAGTAGCATATGAGAACTACTTCTAAATAACAGGTGCTGACTTATTGTCTAGTATGTCAAGTGCCAGCTTGTAAAGTTTCTTTTTGCAGAAAATATTTTTCAGAAAATATGGTTCAAGTGATCATCAGAAAGAGTTCGATATTTTAATATTTAGATACATACGTACAATAATTGTTATATATTGATTAAATCAGATTTATCTGCATTTTGCTTAGTAATAGTAATACATATTTAATACTGCAACATATACTTCTTTTTTTTATATATATGGCATAGTATGATAGCAAAAGTAATACTAAAAATAGAAATTAAATAGAAAGATTATGCACTATTCTTTTAAGAAAATTTATAGTAGTATGATTAGATCAATCATTAAAAATATTCTGATTTTATTTTCAACTATACTTTTCTTTGGCTTAGGTAGTTGTTTACCATTAAGAATTTTTCCTATTTGAAACTCAACAAATTTTTGCTCTTTTTGAAATTCTTCAATTATTAAATTAACACCTATATGAGTGTGACCAATTAGAGTATTCTAGCAATTATGCTATCCTTCAACTTTATTTTGTATACATGGAATTCTAGATTCAACAAAATTGTAAATGGACCACAATTCTGGTGAAAAAAGAGGCAAATTACGAGATACATTGCCATTTTTTAATTGTTTTCAAATACTTTCATGAACATAAATATTCTCAAACTATTTAATAACTTTATCAGCTTCTAATAGTATTTTTGGCTTTAAAATGTCAAATGCATTAGGAATTTCTTTGTGTGGGAAAAAAGCCAAGGCAAGTAAACATCATAGTGCTAAATTTAATTCTTTATCAGTTTTATATAAATGTACTAATTTAAATTCTTGAATTTTTTTTTATTGAGATAAAAAAAACAACCCTTATTTGTAGTATTTAAAATTTAGAATTAATTAATTATTTATTTATTGGAAAAAATAAATTAGCGACCTTCACACAGCGACCCTTATATGATCAGCCAATCACATTTAAGATTGGCGTTCATATAAGTAGATCATGATAATCGTGTTTTGACAGATTGCTTTGCTATGTTATAGACCTAGGTTCTAGACTTGGAACTTACTGATATGTACTAGTATATATGTACTTCTATTTTTTTTTTTTGCCTTGGATTTGCTAATACTATATGTACTTTTAATTTTTTTTTTGCTTTGGAGCTAATACCTGTTTTTTTTTTCTTTTTTTCTATACAAACTCTTTCGTGGTTCGGGAAATATGAGCCTTATCAGGTATGTTTAATATAGTAGTACTATACTTGCAATATTTACTTTTTTTTTCCTGTTAATTTGATTTCTTTTGTATTAATTTTGGCTAATTTTGGCATTATAATTAGAAAATTTACCACCTTCGAATATTAATAGAGAAATTGTGGATGAGGTTCATAGTCGTTTTTAATTTGTGAAGTGATTTGTCTAGTTAATTCGATAATGAATAAGACTCTAACTTGCTAAATAGGTAGACTATTTCGTTGAATAGCTTTTTTATCGCTTCAGTATCATTGGCAGATTGAGTTTTTTTTCAGTAGTTAGTGACTTTTTGGATTATTTCTGATAAGTTGGTATTTTTTTTTTCTTTGGGATTAAAATTAGAAACTTGAACAACGGCCTTCGGGCTTTACTTGGTGATTCGCAATAACTTTTTAGAACATTTCTAGTAAGTTGGTATTTTTTTTTTTGTCCTTGTGTTTTTTTTTTCACTTTTTAGTTTTGATACTAATTCTTTTTTTTTTTTTTCTCTAGAATTAGAACTTTTGGCCTTACTTGGTGATTCACAATAGATTCATGATAACTTTTCAGATCGCTTCTAGTAAGTTGGTATTTTTATCTATATTGTTCTTTTGTTTTTCACTTTCTTTTTTTTTTCTCCGGAATTAGAATTGGGAATCTGGCATATGATCTTTGGGCTTCGCTTGGTAATTCATGATACTTGTTGGATCATTTCTAGTAAATCAGATACTAATAAATATATTTTTTTTTGTTCTTGTATTTTTTCTTTCACTTTTTAGTTCTAATACTAATTCTTTTTTTTTTCTCTTTAGAATTAGAACTCTCGGCCTTACTTGGTGACAGGAACCCAGAAAATTTTAGAAATAAATTTTTCCAAATTTTTCTAAATTTTTGGGCCTAATCTTGATATTTTCAAATTTTTCGACTTTGACCAAATTTTTGGCTGATTTTCTAGAAAGCATGTGATCTGACCAATAAAAAATGAGACAATTAGCATGTGATCTAGCCAAAAGCATATAAATATCAAATTTCATGTGGCTTGTTCTTTAAACACAATACACAATAGAGTTTAATAATACTCTACCACTACAAGGTCTTTTGACCAAAAGTTGTATGAAAGGGGAGAAGTTGGTGTTGGTGCTTTTTTTTTGAACACGCACAAATAAGAAAAAAAAAAAAAAAAAAAAGCTCCCAAACAAATCACTGCTTATACCCGTGCGCAAGAGTTTTCGGAGCACTTTGTCTTTGATTCCAGAAAACTTATGTGCTGGTTTTGTAACCATAGTGTTAATTATAATAATAAATCCTATATTACAACACATATAAATAGCAAAACCCACTAAAAAAAACAGGAAGCTTTCTTAAAATCCTCTCAACAAACAAGACAAGGGTGTCTTCCGTCATCTCTAATGGTTGCTAGCAAAAAAAAAGAAGTTGTATGTGACCTTCTTACCGCATGGGTTGAGGCTAACATACCTATAGAAAAACTTGACAAATTTCGTGGGTTTTTGAATACATATTGCAAGGAAGGTGGTGCCATACCTGTGTCGGATACCTTACGTCGCTCATACTTACCAAGAATTTTTCAAAAACATTTGGAAAATTTATATAGTATATTTAGTAAAATGCCTATTGCGATAATCATTGATAAAACAATGGATTATAAGGGACAAAATGTTGTTAACATATTGTTTTCTTATTGTGGAACAACTAAGCTTGTGTCAGTTGATTTTTTAGAGGCGGTAAATTTTTTAACAATGGATGAGCTTATTTTGTGGCTATTAACAGAGTAGAAAATTTCTTTTAATCTCCCGAAGTTAATTGCTTCTGATTCTGCTTCTTATATGAAGAAGTGTTATCATGAAGCCTTAAATCCTGTAATGCAACAATTGAAATATAATACTTGTTTAGCCCATATTGTAAACTTAATTGGGTAAATAATAATTACAGCATTTTTATGGAATTATTATTTATTAGTTGTATAATAAAATATTAATAAATTTATATATTTATTATTTTAGTGAATCATGATTATCAATTTATTACTTCGACGTTGTTAAACTTTTAATAGCAAATATAAAAAAAACATTTACATACGCCAAAGCTCGCAAAGCCCGATATATGCGTTATCTAATGTACCATGGGTTAAATTAACAATCAAACCCATCATTAAAGTTCATACCTTTACCTGTTGCTACACGTTGGAGTACGTGGTTTCAAATAGCATTTTATGTTTACAATTACTTGGAGTATATTGAAAAATTTTACAAAGAGGAGGTAAAAGTTAAATCATCCGAAGCTGTCAAAAAAATTGTAGACATTTTTAGCAACCATGATGAAAGTGGGTGAGTATACATTTATCTGGCATTTATTTAGCATTATGCTGAAAAGTTTATATTTGATCTCAATTTTTTCAAGCAAGAAAATGAGCCTGTGATCCCGTTTGTTAAAAATCGAATTCAACAACTTGAAGTTTACTTACAAAATGGAAATTCTAGCACAAATTTTGGGGATAAGATTAATTCTTGTATTACAAATCTTGGATCAGATCCATTTGCTTTTAATGAGGTATTTCAGTTGGCTTTTGCTGCCGCATATTTGAAATTTAATGATCACTTTTTGCAGCATCCCTCCCGTTCTCTTTTCATTGCTGTACAAATTTTTGACCCTCAGTTTGTTAAACTTACTATTTCTAATTGGATTATTCAATTCAAATCCCAGAATTAAAAAACTCTTCTATTGCTTTATTACAAGAATGGGTTTTTTATTGTAATTTGGATTTAACTTTAGTTGATTTTAATAATCTAGACGAATTTTGGGATAAAATGTCTATTTCACTTTCTCTTTTAAGTAATATAGCTTTAGTTTATATTTGGTTATCTATTTCTTCGTGTGCTATAGAAAGAAGTTTTTCTGTATATAATAATCTTTTAGAAAGCGATAGGCAAAATTTAAGCAAAGAATCACTGAAAATGTTAAACATGCTATATTTCAATCAACATAGCTAATAAATTTTACAATTAATTAGTTAATAATAATTTTTTTTTTAATAAAAACTAATCCAAATAATTCCAAATATTCGAATTTTTTATCCAAATTTTATCCAAAATTTTCCGGGTCCCTGAACACCGGTAAATTTCATGTTACACCTGATCTTGTGATCTACACGTTATATAAAAATTCCTTTTTGGATTTGTATCACGGTGGGAAAATAAAGGCGTACCCTGATCACGTTCGTTTAAATGATATCCTGTGATTCTTAGGCTAAAATAACACTCGATTTGGTTTAGTGTTCAAATTATGTAATCGACTCGTTACGATACAACTATATTAAAGTTTTAAACCGGATTTCCTTTGACTTGTGAAGTTCATACAGACAATTTAAGAATGCTGTGAAATGCAGCAGTGACCTTTATATTAAATCCGCTGCATGTCAAATTTGAAATGTTACTCAGAAAAAGAATAATGGTTTTTAAATTTAGATTATTATAATTTCAAGTATACAAATTTTTTATTTTGATATGTCAATAGGAATTATAAAGGCAATATTACATGAATATTAAAAAACTAAGATAGAATCAATTATTTCTACACTGCCCATGTGATATAGAGCTATTTGACGAGACATACATCTCGAATTCTCTATTTGTAAACTAATTTAAGCTAAGTTACTTTCGGTTTTAGAAAAGACTCTTGAATTTTTTATTGGTTAAAAAGAAAAAGATCATATTTAAATAAATAAATATATATTGTTTTAAAATTATCACTTTGGATTTTTTTTCGCACTTATAACATTTCTCGCGTCTGAATATAAGCGTTTACTTGGTGCCGTTTCAATTTTGTAAAGGACAAACATCACAGGATCTGCTTCGAAATCAAGCAAAAAATTTATCACTGTCAAAACAATTAAATTTTAATTTTGACCGAAGTTCGATGATTGACCGAATTAAAAAATCGATGAATGAAGATGCTCGAATAATTATTCACCGATTCCATTCTATACTTACTGTTGATTCGCGTTCTATTGTTGAATGGTGAATCTCAAACGATAACTTATTTGACGTCAAAAGTGCATTTATTTATCCAATTTCAATAGAATTTTCAAACCTACAATTTTCTTTTGGAGGATTCGATAAACTTATTCCAACTGTTGTGCTGATTATTTTCGAAAATCCTCGACTTACAAATATGAAGATTATTGTTAAGATAGCATTCATTACTGACGATGAATCTAATCAAAGACTCATGTGGGAGCCCAAAATTTCAAAAATTTTTCAGGAAAATCTATACACGACTCTCTTTTGAATAATAGGGTTCCATGAGAAAGTTGGCACACTCTCAACTTTAGCTTCAAGGTCAGCGATAACAAAATTTTAAAAATTCCCTTGTCACTTGTGTCATTATCATTGCTAGATCGAAGATAAATAGAGAGCTTTCAGAAATAAATTTTTTACTTGGTTCGAATGTAATAGTTCGTAAAACCAAATTATATTAAATCCTGAAAAGATGGTCACAAGTATTAAACTCGACACCACGGAAATTCAAAGTTTACAATTTAAAGATTACAATCACAGGTCTGGACACTGATACAGAATTGAAGCCAGTGTATATAACAACAGTATAATAAAAGCGAGCAATTTATATATGTTAAGTTTAAAAATGGTATCCTTCTTCTAAAATCGTAGAAACTATATTAGTCATTACAAAATAAAGATATATTATGAATTAACGATTCTTTCGCATAGCAATAGTATAAATTTGAATTATTTCTACGAACCAATAAAAAATAGTCCGATGACAAAGCCGCCAACGATGGTTTATAAGGTAAAAAACATTTATATTATTTCAAATAACAATAACATGGCAAACTAAACCGCTTGTTGAAGCTATTAAGATATCAATATATGATCCACTAGGTATTATGCCCTTTCTAAAATTAAATTTTTATAAATTACCACGCCCTTGAATGTGTGCAATTATTTGACTACTTTCGTCTGATTCTTATCAAGTTAGCAATTTCTCGGCTCAAAAAATGATTAGGTGCGTCAGAGTAAGAGCTTTCGCTAAAATGCATGTGTGAAGGGCTGGTGCATTATCCTTTTAACCGTTTTGTAGGCAAATTGCCTGCAAATTTTTGATCAAAATTGTTTTTGCCAGTACAGCTTACGCAAATCATTATGTCGACCTCAGTAATATTAATACTGGACATATTACTCGCATAGAGCTTTCAGCTGATATTACTTTCAACTATTTTTAATGGCAACTTGTCTTTATTTTCTCTTTAATCTGGTGCAATATCCCCTGCAAAAGTCATGTCTAGTCAAATCATGAACAGCTATCGGATGTGCCATTTATACTTGTCGGATGAAACTATTAAAAAAATTCTTATTTTAAATTCCGATATCCGACAAATTCGAAACGGCACACCCATGACTTGATTAGATGTGCAATTATTGCATAAATTTTTGCAGGCAAATTTGCTTGTAAAAGTTTACGGTTTAAAGGATAAATGTAACGAAGAAATCCAAGAAAAACTGGTTTACATTTTACATTACGTAGATCAATTGGTGAAAATTTTTTACGCTATTTAAGATTGCTAATACTTATTATCTTTTATTTAGTTTTATTATTTCAATATAAGATGCGTTTTCATATTTTTTTTCTTGACAGATTACTTATGGTTATTAGCTTCGACGAATTAGTTTAACGAATTAAAAATTGGTTATTTATTAAAAGAAATATAAAGATCAATATTCTTCAGCTTGTGTACCCACTCTTGGTTAAGTACCCACACCCTTTTTTTCTGATAAGACCCGGGTATTAAAGGTAGTACGGTACGGTAAATATTTTTTAAAATTTCGAGATTTTTTTTTTTGTAATGTATCCGGTCAAAATTGGTGATAATTTGACCAGAACTTGAGTAAAATAATTTAAATTTGGCCAAATGATCGACAATTTTGACCGGTGCTTGAAAAAGGCCTACTGCTACCCACTATGATTTGGGGTGGAATCAATAAAAAAGGGACAAATTTTTTCTAAGTAAAAGTTTTCTTGACTTTAAGCTTAACTATCTTAGCAATTATCTTATCAAATTTAATAATTTTTATTTTATTTTAATTCTATATAATTCCAAAATTAAAATAAAAAAAATTTTAGCAAATTTGATTAAATAGTTGTAAAAAATTTACTAAAAACGATTTGTCCCTTTTCTATTGACTCCACCCCCTTTACTGATGTCGTGTGACAAATAATCATGTTTTACAAAAGAATCAGTTGTGGATTTTTGTTTGTTTGTGTAAGAGAGGGCAACTTCTAGTAAGATGCATTCTGCCGAGAAGAATTACTGGGTAAGAGTATCTCCAGAGTCTTCTGTTTAGGCGCACTCTCTTTGTTGCCAATGAAAGTCTACTGACTTCGAAAAAGAAAATAGGCGCCTTCATTTATTATCAAAAAATTATTAACTTTTGTTTACTGGTAACAATAGGTTAAAAAACAATGATCTGGACGTAAGAAACTCTTGGAAGAGTATTAGAACGATATTGTTTACAAAGTAAATTAGTAAGCAAGCTTTTATGTATTTCAATTATATGTGATTTGCAAAATCCTTACAATTTAATTATGCGATTTGTAAAATTTTATAATTTAATTGTACGACTTATAATCTTGTTATTATTCAGAGATGGAAGAGTATTCTTTCACTTCTTTCAAAATTGGAAGATAGTCTGTCCCAAATTACAAGAAAATGGCATAAAAAAAACATTGAATATTAAAAATAATTCTATTGATATAAGCAACGCAAATGATGGAATTGATGTAAACAATAGTATTAGAACTATTGTAAATGATAGTGCCAGACTAGAGATGGGTTCGACTACGAACGGCTACGATTGTTCATAGCCAATTTGCTAAATACTGAGATGATTTTTTGTTCTTGAGCTTTTAATTAAAGTTGTTCAGAATTAAATTTTGGTCATCCCATATTATAAGTAGAAAGAACAATACCTTCTCTGGAACTCGGAATTTTAAGATTTGTTAACCTCATAGCCGACTATAAGCCGGCGGCTAGTAGCCGGCTATGACGTTATAAATCTTAAAATTCCAAGTTCCAGAGAAAGTATCGTTCTTTCTACTTATAATATGGGATGACCAGAATTTAATTCTGAACAACTTCAATTAAAATCTCAAGAACAAAAAATCATCTCAGTATTTAGAAAATTGGCTATGAACAATCGTAGCCGTTCGTAGTCGAACCCATCCCTATGCCAGACATCTGAAATTGATCATTCAGAGCATCCTCTAATAACTAAAATAGTGTCACGGCCAAAATCGGTTCTACGGCAAAATTGATCCTGGAATTGTGCAACGGAATCTAACATAAAATTGGTTCGGATACGAATTTTTGAAGGACATCTGCTGCACCTCTTCTTAATACTAAAGAAATTCGAGATAATAACGATATTGGATTGAAGGTTCCAAATGGAAGTACAAATCACCTATCAATAACAAGATCTTTGGTTAATTCAAATATTAAATCTGACAAATCGAGTATAGATATTAAATATTATTGATAAACAATCAACTAAGAGACATCAAACATGATCAACACGTCCTAATTCTCAAGCCAATATCAATAACGTTAAGTTAATTAATACCTCAAATATTGATATTGCTGATCAATCTATTTCTGATAACATGAAACGTAAACAATCTAGCAATGATCTTTTATATAAATGACCATTAATTTAAAATCAGACAAAAGCTATAACTATAAATGATACTAGACTAATTGACGCAATCAATAGAAAGAAATGTAAACAAGATGATTGTCAACAAAATGATAAGTTGCCAGAATTCTCAATAGAAAAAAAGGCTATTTTAACCTAAACAGATGATTCAATTGATATCTTTGTATCTGTAACTATATTAGAGATTGTATCCGGGTAGACATTTTATTATATGGTTATAATAAATTACCCGGATAACCGGATAATTTAATAATACCCGAGTAGAGATTTTCTTGATGGGTACAATCTCCAAACCCTAAGAAACTAGCGAGAAGCTTAGTAATGGTGAACGAGCTGATTATTTTTCGACAAAAGCTACTAATAAACGATGGTGCCGAAACTTATATGAACAATGGTGGTGGGACTGATGTAGATGATGCTGGGACCAATGACATTAATAAAATATGTGAAACGTCCCAAGTTAAAATGAAAGAATTGAAAGAGCTATAGAAGATCTTAATAATAACATTAATAGAATATGTGAAATATCCCAAGCTAATGAAACTGCAAAGCCTGTAAACAATAACAATGTTAATAGCAATATTAGTGATAATAGTTTGGCTACTACTTCTGTTAATAAAGGAAAAAAAAGATGATAGTTCACCTTCTAATGATAAAGGAAAAATGAGAGCTGAAGATGATGTTAACAATGATAGTTCAGTTCTGAAAATAAAAATAAAAAACTGAAAGAGCTATGCTGGATATAAACGATGTCGAAACTAATATAATTAGAACTGCTCAAGGTTGGGCAACTGGACAATTGGACAATCGGAAATCTGTCCGGTGTCCAGTGTCCGAACTGTCCAGTAAAAAGCAATGGATTAAGAAAAATAGACACTGGACAATACCTTAATTTTCGGCCAATAGTACCCCCTTGTTAAAGTGCCCGCTCAACATTAATTTAGTCAAATTAAATAGTAAATTACCAGTTCGAGAGGGTGCTAATCAATTTTTAAGATTTAGAATTTAAGAGACCAGGGTGCTATTTACTGAAAATTACCTGCTTTCAAATTAAGTTACGGTATGATTCCCCGAAGGTTATTTCCCAATAGGCCATTTATCCGACATCACACAGGGTGACAATCTGCTAAAAATATATAGCTGCAACTAATCAAATACTAACCTTAACTCTAACTCTGTGATGTCGGGTAAGTGTCCTGTCGAGGAAATAGCTTTCGGTAAATGAGCGACAACCTTCAAATCATTGTAACTTAAAAAAAAAAATTAGATTGATTTATAACAGCATTAGAATTTTCGGATTACTTTTGTGATAGATAATCATCAGGGGTTACAGTAATTTATTAACAATATTTTATAACATTATTACAACTATATCACTGGACACTGGACATACACTGGACAATTCGGAAATGTCCAGTGTCCAGTAAAAAAGCATTGGATATATAGATTGCCCAACCCTGGAACTACTGTATCATTATTGGTTTTTCATGCACGAAGTCTTCTTTGGTTTGATGATGGGGTTTGCTTTTCACCAAAGGTTCATTATTGTAATTCATTTCTTTGCGTGCGCAAGTATTTGGCTTAATAATAATAATGGATCTCTGGTGAAAGCCTTGTAGAACTAAAAAAAATTAGTTATAATATTGGATCTTCGATGAAAGAGATGACGCAAAGATAAAAGTGTATGTATATCTTTATTTTTATATGCTCTTGAGATTTTTTATAAGTAAAAAGTTAAGAAATGATTGAGCAATGCGGCTTCTATTAATTTTTTTCACTTGTAATAGATATCAACGTCATCAGTATCGTCGTATTAAGGTTTTAGCATATAATCAAAAAATTATCAGGTATAATCCACTAAACTTTCTTGTTATAATGATGAGTTAACAAAAATTCCCGCTCACGAACAATAGAATGTCGTAAAAAATAAAAATACCCATATTTACATTGGAAATCAATGTAACAACGAAAATTTGGTGTAAATGTAATATCTACTGTCTAACAAAAGGTTTGACCAACGGCTATCTATCATGGAATTGATAATTTTGTTAAAGAAACTCAGTTAATTGCTAAAGATCAATTCTATTAGTAATGCCAATATAATAAAATTTAAATGCAAAATATTTGATTTATAAAAATTTATTACAGTAATTCAATAATAATTTTATTATTGGTAAATATGATCAATTAATAGAATGTTTGAAATGAATAATGAATTCGATTTATAATTAGGCTTGTAATGGACGATAGATCGTTGTATCTTCATATACACGAAGATCCCTAAAATTCTTCATCGGACTAATAACTTGTTCTATGTATTTACCAAAAAACATTAAACCTACGTACGTACCTAATTTGAGAATGGTTGATCCATTATCAGTGATTTTGGATTTGAACGTATATCACAAACCCTAGGATTAAGCCCAAATTTTTAACTTAAGCGTTAAAGTTTGAAGATCAAAATCATCAATAAGGTTCATCCGTTCAGCCGATCAAGTGAGTTCATTATCGCGATGAAAAAAAAAGTCTGGCCATCTTTTTTTATCATAGAGTTGTGCTGATTGGCTAAAATTTAATATCTGTATTTCGCAACATGATCTTTAGCAAAATTATCGTAAGGATTACTTAAATTAATCTAGTACTTGTGCACGATCTCGATCATTAGCCAATCACATAGAGAGAGATGCTTGAGAGCACCCTAAACCGAAAATTAGCTTTAAGAATTTTTTAATTAGTGGCAAGTATTTTCTCATCTTTATAGAGGGTTTCATATATGTCGATCAGAATCAACTTTTTTTACTAAATTGTTTCCTATACGCTGGTAAAAATGGTTCATGTAAAGCCATAAGAACTTTTTTAAAACTCTAACGAGAACTCTTAATTTTTAAAACTTTATCTTTGGAAACTTTAATCATGACTGTACCACCCATCATAGCGATAACTTTAAAAAATTTACTTGAAAAAAAAGTGTTACGTAGTCAATTTTATTTTATTGCCACTAAGTATCCAAATATTGACCTCAGTGGTTCCATTCCCTCATTTATAAAAAAATGTAATATGTACGCGCACGTTCGAATATATATTTAAAAAAAACAAGGATTCAATGTATTACGAGTAATTACAAGTAATTACAAGTATATTGATATATATATATAGTACTAAATGGGTTAAAAACTTTGCTCTTATAAATACAGTAGTATATAGCGCGATTCTTTATATAATATCTACCACCAAAAGAATATCTAACCAATATCAACACAACACCAACAACCCTTGAAATTAAACTCAACATTAGTATACAATACGACCAATTATGTGATTCACTCTACGACCAGGTTCAAGTCCCTCGCAAGATCCGACTCTTTCAAATATTTGAAATCCTGATCGATATTCAAACCACATGAAACGCAAACGAATCTCTTCCTTCCAGCCAAATTCTGGTTCACCCATACATGTCTTGAGGTCTATTCTTTGATGCATATAATCTTGAAACTCATGAGTTCTATGATTGTTTTTCCTTACGGTATTAACATTATCATTAGTTTTGTCACTCCATGAACATAGTCACAGATTATTTTATCGTTTAGGTTTACGTTTGTTCTCGTCTATAACTCGTTTGCGTTTCAATATTATTTTAAAATTCCAACTCAGCATAGCCTGAAGTTGTAGTCTGAAAAGAGTTCTAAATACTGTTGCCGAATTTAGCTTTGGACTACAAACATAGAAGGATTAAATATTTATAAACGAAAGTAATTTTATAATGGGAGAGCAATTTTATTGTATTTATTAAGTGCGCATGATAATATTCGCTCCCTTTCTCTCTTTTACGGGAAGCGATCTTTTATTTACATATATGAAGTAAGAAGAAAATAACTATTTACATATAAATGAAGTATTGTGAATTTACAACGAGGAAATGTAATAATAATTAATCGAAATGAAGTTAACATGATTTACAGTATAAGATATCGGCGATGATTAATATCGCGTTCAATTAATTTTCACACAAAACTAAATATTAATATAAATTAAAAATATAATAATTATTGTTAATATTTATAAAATACTAATCACATCAACATCATCATATAACGATAAAGTTCTTGAAAATTTGACTGACGTGATAGTATATCAGATATGATTTGACGTAGAGTCACTGACTTCAAAATTAGCATCACCATGAGCACATACAGAAATTGGAAATTGTCTTTTCTCATAATTTCGTTTAACTCTTTCTGGAATATAAACATATCTAATAGCGTTAAGGTTAGCATTTAAATTTAAATCTCGTTTTTGTAAATTCTTTTCAAGTTGGTGGGCATGAACAAGCGCAGTTTTAAAAGATAGTGTATCTAAAAGTAGAAGTGTTAATAAGAAAAATATGATCATATTTTTTGAGAGAAACAAAGACATAAGAATGACTTTTTCGTTATTATTATTATAGTAAATATATGATCAATGAAGTGGGATCAAGTTTATACGACAATTTTAATCGTTAAACGACTCTGTTAGACGGATGGATGTACAGATACAGGCTTTTTTATAAATTTCCACGGTATAGTATAAGTTTATTTAATTAATATGCTATATTAAAAGAAATCATAGCAATAAATATTTATTTTATTTAATAAGATACATGATTTATTTATCAATCACAAAATATTGGTCACATATCATTTATTCATTGAAAAGATAATTTTCCGACAATAAATCACTATTTATACACATTGTAGAATAAAAAGTAATATGATATACTGTACACAGCAACATCGTGGTAAGTAATGTTATTTATTTTAGAAAAAAAAAATATGAGAAATAAAAAATAAAGATACGTAAAGTAAAAGGAAAAATATAAAAAAAAAAAAAAAACTGTACAATAACATGTGAAAATGTTAAAAAAAAAAAAAAAAAAAGAAATGATTATTTCTTAATGATCTTAAAGACTTCATATTCAGAAATGGAAAATTTTCGATGCTTGGTGATCCAAGTCTCGTAATCGTCTTCTTTTGAACTACAACTATCAGGCTGGCTAAAATCACCCTGCATCCAAAGATCTTTATCTCCAAAACAAGGACCATAACTTTCGTCCTTCATGGTGATAGCATAATTATATCTACTAACTCTACTAATCTTTGAATCTTCAATTCGATTTCTATTTCCAAATGAAAATAGAAAACTATCCCTAGTTTCTAAATGTCCAGAACCGGTTTGCCATCTAATAGGATTATACCCACCAATAATTTCAGAAGAAGCAGCAACCTTCATTACAACAAAAGTAGGTCCTTGATTATCACATCTTTGATGAAATGTTTGAGAATCGAAACCATCACGACTTCCACGAATTAATAATTTAAATTTATAAGGAATATCAGCACTCAGTGTAGTAGTAGTAATGTTGATATCATTTTTATCAATCCAATCAGCAATTTTTGACAATTGTTGATGAGCTATTAAAACAGAATTTCCTCTTGGAGAATTTGTACCGAACATAGGTTTACTACCAACTTTCAAATGACATCTTACTATATCATCTTCTAATTCTTCAGGTAGAATGGCTCTAAACGGCCAAACTTTATCGTAAAGATCGTTACCAGACATTTGGAAAAATCTAATCAATGGTAAACATTCGGAAAGAGCAGACGCTAAAGCGGTGAATTCTTCAGAAGACCAATCACGAATGTTTCTAAATTGTAAATTGGGATTAATTTGAGCCATTCCCCATTTGGTGACTTGATCCCAAACTTCATCTTCAGCCATATCCAAATCATCACGTTTAAGTATTGGCAATAATAAAGATTCATCAATCTTTAAGAAGTCGGGTGATTTAAATAATAATTCAGGATCAGAAGAAATTGTAGCTAATATAAATTCTCGTAGAATGGCACAAGAATCATGCGATAATGTTGCCTGATAGACTTTCAAGATATAAGAATGTAACCAATCCGATTTTGTTTCTATTAAATGGTCTTGAATGAAATCCAATAGATCTGTGAGTAATAATTCATCGGCAGCTGCTAATATTTCTAGCACTTCCATTATATCTCTATCATTCAAGGTAATCGTTCCACTATATATATAACTATATTTATATATATTTTATATATGTTAATAATTTTGTTTATCTATACAGCGTTAAACATATTAAAACTTACTTGAGAATGATTTCGAAAACCTTTGGAGTAACATTAGGTTGTTTTAAAACTTTGGAATCACCTTCTTTCCTGGCCCATTGTTCTGATAGAGCAGTTTTATAGTAACTACATCTAGCCCTTAAGATCAACGAATGAGCCTGAAACGTTTTCACATTTTCATCTTTTCCAACATGAATTATCACATTATATTCATCACTGTCGCTTAATAAATTTATAATTTCTTGAGAGAAAACCGATAATAACTTGAAGGACATTTTTTTTATTTTTTGTAAACTATTATTCGATTGTTTTGATCTTTTTTTTTTTTTTTTTGGTGAAAAAATAAATGTAAAGGTTAATCGTTAAAAAAGATACTGGTACATAGTACGTAGGTAAGTACGTAAATTTATATATAATATATATACAATATAACATATATTTACCAACACTGCGGTGTTTAATACACTATTTACATATAGTTTGATAACTTATTCAAATAATTGAAAATGATGTATGTACATGAATGCGGTAATTCAATGCAAATTTCGTTTTATGAAACAAGAAAAGGAAAGAAGGCAACTCGTTTTAGGTATTATTGGTTCGAATATTTATATCTTTTCACAGGTTTTACGAGCTATTTATGCATACCTCAATGTTTACTAATATGCTGTAATGCATGTCGATAGCTAAGAATATCGGCTAAAAAAAAAAAAAAGCTAAATTATTTTTATAATAAATATATGCTGCTCCTTATAATGAATAAAGTTTCACCACCCGAGGATAATAAATTAAATGTCAACTGATTGTAACTCGTTATTATAAATAAATAGTGACCGACCATAAGGTCGTACATTTTAGAATATCATTACTATTGTTACACGATTAGATTTATAACAAGTCTCTTAAGCACAAGATCAATCTTTATTTCATCCCATGATAAAAGCGATCTCTACTACTATTCACTGCATGATTCACAATTCTCCCCCTATATGATAACTTTAATCTAGAAGCAGAAATAGTGTTGCTGTTTTGTACTTGGGACATGTGATGCTCGGAACTTTTTAATTCTGCCATTTCGATAACAAGATAAAATTTTTCCCGCATATATTCTAATTGGATGTAATTTTTCCCGCATTACTTAAAAAAGTAAAATTCTAAACTCACGCTTAAATCTATTCCTTGAAGGGAAATTATCAATTCCCTTTTGGCATTATTAATTATGTAATTCATCTAATATTAGATACGGTATAAAGAAGGAATTCATAAATGTACAATAGGGCGGGCATTAGTAAATATTTTGATATTATTTATTCTTTTCATTTAGTCATAAACGTCAATAATACGTATAGAATTTGAGTCAACCGGAGTTTGCCGGTTTATTCCTCCCGAAATTGAAACAAAAATAAATATTTTGGCTTTTAAACCGTTATTTCTGTCCATAATAGTAAATATACACAATTAGTTTCAAAAGATTACTAGTTTCAAGATTCTAAATTGTTCTTTTTATAAATGAATTAACAAAATAAGAACTTAAACATCAAACTGTACTTATCATGCGTAACATTTTAATTTATTACATTATTTGTTTAGTGTAACGGTTTATGTATAATTAACGTACGTTACGTACGTAGTATTTACGTAATATACGTACGTGCGTATCAGAATTATAGTTGTGAACTGCACTTTGGAGCATTTTACATTACTTTGCTCTTAGTCTTTACTGAAATATTGAACTATATTAATTATTAGTAAATATTGTTGCCGATATGGAAGAATATGTTTACAAAACCTGGATTAAGGAAGGGTCTTTTTTATGGTTATTATAAATAACAAAAAAATTAGCCGAATGGTTTTCGGCCGATTCGGTTAAGTTTGTGATTTCGACATAATAAATTCAATAAATTTTGATGGATACAGTATCTAGTATATAGTGTATACGTGCGTAATCTAAGATCAGGTGACTAAGATAACAGTCACACGATATGTCACATATAAAATTTTCCATTATGCACTAAACTATCAAATCTAATCTGGACTGGCCTAAAAATTTTGTTATATAGCTTATTCGCTATATCTTATAACGGAATAGGGCTTGTCAAATATTAAACTCCGTTATTGACCTATTCCGACTCACCTAGTATCGCCACCAAAATCATGTACGTAATCGGGTTTTAAATTTATTTTCCGGCATTAAATTTAATAAT
>CAJVPY010001728.1:0-18382 GCA_910591965.1 Dentiscutata erythropus | reverse complement strand
TGCTCATAATTGTATTAAAATTGTTATATTGATTAACAATTTTTATACAAAAATTATATAAAAACTTTTTACTGGGCTTTAATATTAAATTAGTCCAATTTACATAGCTCATAACAGAAAATTGGAAGAGATACTTATCCGAATCTCCAGTTACGCCGCAGCAAGACCCAGAAGCCTTGAAACTCAGACCAAGTCTTTCTACGCCTCTTTCTAGCCTGTCACTTCAAGATTTCGGAGTCTTGAGGTTGATAGTTAGATAGTTTTAGTGTGGGATTAGTTGGATTAGTAGTTTTTAGCCTTATACCCATTAAATTACCCTTTCACAACGTACATACGTTAACTGTTACATAACATTAATTAACACAGAATTGACATGCATGTGTACATTTATAATGATAAAGTACATACGTACAAACTCACAAGAACTACGTACAAAGATTAAAATAGTGTTATTCCTGAAAAATAGGAGCTTGTAAAGAGTAATTTATTATTATTATTGTTATCTAATTTAGTTTCTTGTGAATTTTATTTAATATAAAGACCAGTTTTGAACTGGTTCTTGCATATAAAGCGTAGTTCGCATAAATTTATTATCATAAGGACCCTGGTTTTCTATTATAACCGATTGAATTATAAAGACCAGATTTAGACTGGTCTTTTATTATGAATTCATAAAGAAGGTCCGAACCATGAACAGCTTTCTTATTATAAGACCGGCTTTAGACCAGTCTTGATTATAAATTCTATCATAAGGACCAGTTTTAGGTTGGTCTTTTATTAAGCCTATTATAAAGACCGGTTTTAGACTGGTCTTTTATTATGGATTCATAAAGAAAGTCCAGACCACGAACAGTTTTCTTATTATAAGACCGGCTTTAGACCAGTCTTAATTATAAATTCTATCATAAGGACTAGTTTTAGGTTGGTCTTTATTAGGCTTATTATAAAGACCGGCTTTAGACTGGTCTTTTATTATGAATTCATAATGAAGGTCCGGACCACGATTATAAGAACCAGTTTTAGGCTAGTCTTTTATTAGACTTATGACTTATTAAAAAACGGACTGCTTTAAACTGGTTTTTGATTATAAATTTATAAATCGGTCTTTTATTAAACTTATTACATATAGAGACCGGTTTTAAATCAGTCTTCTTAGACTTATTATAAAAACCAGTTTTAGACCAGTCTTTTATTCTAAATTCAGACCGAAAGTTTGGACTGTTGGTTCTTTAATTGGTCTTAGGACTAAACTGTAATTAAACTGAAAAAGACCAGACTGAACTGGGCTAAAAATAGACCAAGCTAGACTGGACTGGACCGTTAACATCCCTAGCTATTGCTCTGCCCAATAATTTTTTTATTGGGCAGGTAAATCATAGAAGCTAGTGATTATACCTGGTTAACTTTTTACTCGAAAGGTTATAGCATAATCTTTAAATAAAATCCAATAACCGGTTTTATATCCTATTGAAGTAATAGAATACCGGGTATGACTGGGGTTATGTCTGGATATAATAAAAAATAAGCTTTTTTACAAGTAATCTTACAAAAATCTTTGGCATAATATGTAACTCTTCATATCTTTTTCACAGGTAATTTAAAATATTTAGAAGATATTTAGAAAGGTTGCAAATCACGCCAAAGGTTTTTGAAATAATACTTGTCGAAAAGATTTATCGTTCTACCTGTGTTCCTTCATAATAACAACGCCCGGAATGTTTTTAAAGTTGGCAACTTTCAAGTAGTGATGCGATAAAATCGTCCCAATGATTGTTGTAACTTGTCATAACTTGCTGTAACTATGGTAAGTATTATAGTTATAATGCCGTAACTTAATATTAGATATTGCTTACTATGTTACGATAATCACTGGGATGATTCTACCGCATCAGTATTTCCAAGTCATTCTTTTTAATCAGTAGATAGTATGACAGATGTGAGAACCGGTTCCAGCAAAATGGCAAGAACTATAATTTATACTCTGTGATTTGTAATCAAACTTTCTGTTTTAAGTGATTTGTAATCATTAAATCAACTTTTATTACAGCTCAGCCATTTCTAAAAATTACTATTTGTCCACTTATATTGTATAATATCCGGAGAATACAAAGAGCATTTTATTAATCTAAGTGCTTAGAATAATACAGGTAACTCACGAATATTTATTATTTTACTTGTGTCAACTTTTCAACTTAGATGAGTGAAGTCAAAACGAATGTCTAAGTGATGTTATTTAACATTATAAACTCACTAGTGATCATCAATTTTTCTGGAGGCAATGTTATGAATTTTCCAAGCCTGAACTCCTGAACAAGTTCATGTATTTTCGAACTGAACTCGAAATTGAACTGAACACATTTTGAAAGTTCAGTATCGACTGAACTTGAACCATTTTTTGTTATAGTCCAGGTTCAAATTTTGAACTTACCCTAAGTTCAGTTCGGTTTAGTTCATAGGAACACTATCTACAAACTACAATATTTTATTCCTCTCTATAGACAACTTTTCCAACACTAAAATTTAGCAATATCAACCTATTTATCAACACACTTGATCTTTTACCCTACTCACCAAATATGCATTTTTGGTTACTTTATCAACTCAACAATAATCTTATATATCTCACAACAATATCTCACCCACTTTTCGTGTTAAAATATGGCTTAAGGCAACCTAAAAGAAAAGCTTATAAATTGTACAATACATACTTATTTTATTAGCTATATCTGGAGGATGAAAAGTCTCTTTTACTAATCACCAAATGATATATCGTTTTTCTATTACTTCATTATACTGCACCGAGGATATTGTAAATATAGTCATGAAACTTTTTACTGTTAGCAAGATAGTAAAAAAGGTCCTGTATATCTTTGACATTTATTTAAAATTATTGCCCAAACTTTTGAAACCAATGTTTGCATATTTAATTAAGAACGTTGATGCATTATCATTATTTTTGAAAAGCATTATGATATGAATAGTTTTTTGAATTTGAATAATAATACTATAAACTAAAGGTTATTAAGAAAAAAAGAGGATGTACTTTTTCGAAAATAAAAAAGAACACAAATGGAGTAATGATAACTGTTGGTTTCATTTTATAATCAATTCTTGTAATTGAACGTACGTACTTCAATTTGTTAACTATTGATAGCAATAACTGTTTAGGTTTTTTAATTACTTTGGCTGATTAATATGTCACTACCTTACGACATACCGAATTATAATGATAATACCTCAAGTGGTAAATGACGATAGAGGAACCCCGGATGACAATCAACAGGTTGCGTACTCATCTGACGATTGACAAGAACAGATCTAAAGTACAACATAAATATAAATATATATATTGCAAAACTATATTTGTGCAAGCAAAAAGAATTTTTTTACCTGCTATTGTGCAAGTCATTTTTGAGGTTTAAACATTGCCTAGGATATAACTAACAAACCTCACTAGAAGACCAGAAATTCTCACTAAAAACAAAACTTACAACACCTCTAAAAAAATAGAATTAATGGACTAATGTTTAGATCTTTTACGGTATTTATGCTTTTCATGATTAGTCTAGACATTGTACCCGATTAGAGAAATACAGTATATAATAATTTGCTTGGGTAACTGAATATTTTGATAATATCCAGATAACGATTTTTATACAGTCTCTAGATTAGCCATCTCGAATTTCAATATTGTGATATTAAAAAGCCATAAAAATTTGTAAATTTTGGTTTTAGACGGATGAATGAGGAAAGCATTCAGAGTATTGAAAACCAAAATAAGCCAAGAATTCATTACATGAATACAAAGTTTCGTGTAATTCGAATAGGAATAAATATATCCCATTGTTCTATAAATGGAAACATATAGTATTTTATATGGGTCACTTGATTTTTAATATAGCCATAGGACTTGGTAAAAGAATAGAGGGCCCAAGCTCTAAAAACAGTAGTCAATTCATAAAATCATTGCTTTTAGCATTTCAATAAATGGTTAGTAGAATTCAAATGCAAACAATATTAAGCAAACATGACGATTCTAACTAAACGGCGCTATCATATGTAATCTGATACAGCAGAATTTAAATTATAAAGTTATTGTTATCGTTATAATTTATTTTTATTAACGATTTGTAAAATAAAATACGTACCAATACTATTTCAGTATTTTGAGGACGGATAGCTATTTAACAAAAAAGGAAGGTTGAAATTAAAATAGAATAGATGCATCATCCTAAAGGGGTAGAAATATTTGGTTGGAAATTTATATTGTAGCTCTATTACGTACATATTTAACTATTTTAATTCTTGAATTGAAATTACAACTTTTTGAAAGATGAAGTTTGGAATACCTTTTTGTGATATCTTTTGTTTTTTGATAAAATTTTCATAATTATTGATAAAGTAAATGATAAACCGAAACATTAAACCCTCAAATAAAGTAAACTAATAATCAGAAGCATGCAATCTGTTCGCTAATGTATGCGGGAGAATATATTTTTCTAGTTTTCGCGTCTATTTAACCGTATTTGTAATCTGCATATTTGGTAATAAGATGTGATTGCTAGAATATTCTGTATTACCTTAGATCGCTAATCATGTATCTTTATTCCTATGTTTATGATCACAGACTTTCTTCTATATAGAACTTTAATTTCTATATGGAACTTTAACCTTAAATCAAATGTTTCGATTGTTTTTCCAGAAATGCGACCCTGATCTTTTTTGAATTATTGAACATATTTATTTAATGTCATGTAACAGATTATGTACGTACGTACATACATACACCTTTCATGGATTATACTAACCATTCAGAAAGCGTTTTCTTCATCAAAAAAAGATTGATATATTATGATTGATTATTTAGAACGTGAATATCAAGAATTTTTGTGTTACTTACTAAATCGGTTAATTACCTCATATTCTAGTCACGAGTTTTATCAATCGGGTACTTTCGCACGTGTTACAATATTAATAACGATGATCCTTTGTTTACGCATAAATAGGTATTAAAAACGCCTAAAATCAATAATTTTTATCATCCCCTTTTTTTTTCTCATAATTGACTTCTGTTCCAATTTCTTTATTACCCTAAAAATTTTTATCTTGGGTAAAAAGTAATTAGCCGTGTAGATATATTGGCATGGGTGACCCTGAGGACGAAGTAGTCGATATGGACCTGGATAGTGGTTCCGAGGCCGGTAAAAATCTTGATGCTAAAAATTCCGAAACTAATAAAGGTTCTTTTACACCGAAATCTATCCAACATAATCCTTTGTCAAACGGTCTAATTTTAAAGTATTTATTTCGATTTGTATTTATTTGTTTGTATTTATTTATATCCTTACTCCCTAAAATACTTACAATTATTTGTTCACGTGATCTTTATTTTTATTTTTACTGACCCCCTGTTTTATTTAATTTTTTTTTTTAGACCATCTCATCCAAAACTCATTTCCTTCCGACTTTCTCCTAAACCAAACCCTTTCAAATATAAAATAAGGGCCAATTTTACCGTTAATCAGGATTCTTCAACTGTTCAATCTCGTTCTGATAATCCTTTGTCCACTTTTGGCAATAAACGTCCCACAAACCTCAATGTCTCTTCCATTGTTACAACAACAACAACAACAACATTGTCTAATTCTAATTTTAAACCACTCATTGATCCGGATTTAAATCTAATGCTTTTAGATAATAATCAAGTCAATTTCACAAAGACTATTTCAAGTACTGAATCTGTCGAAAAAGTTTTGCAAAAAGATGTTAAAATGGGTTTAATTCAAGATATTAAACCTTCTGATACGTTGAATTCTATTAATGGAAAAGTTGATATTAATAATAATGATTATGAATGTTTGGATAGAATCGCTCAATCAACTTCTACCAGCGTTGATGAACAAATTTGTCCTCAAATATCTTCTATCGTTGAATTAAATAGTGACGTCAATGATAATTTATCCGATCAAACTCTCAATTTTCAAAAAAAGAAAGTCGATAAGGGTAAACAAAGGGAAGTATATAACAAAGAAGAATCAATTCAGATTTATAATCTGAATAATTCGGAAGGTGACCTTTATTCAAAAAATCCAAAAGAAAGTCTATCAACTTCTTCTTATCAGGATGATTTAAAACAAATAACCGATGAATCGGAATTATCTAAAGATGTTCTTGACCAGTATGAAGTTGTAAGTTATTTTTTTTCTTTAACTCTTCCGTTTCTTTCATTCTCTAATTTCTTTAACTTATTCTTCCGTTTCTTTCGTTCTCTAATTTATTTAAATCAATCATTTTTTTTCACTTTCTTCGATCTTTATCTTTATTAATCATTGGGGATTATGTTAAAAGCTTGATATTGCTTTATACGAATTTGATCAAGCTGCTCAAAGAGCATATGAAGCGTATCTTAGTTTGGAAAAGATTTTACCTCCTGAAACAATTATTCGGATAGATCCTCCTACGAATGATAAGTGGCAAAAAATAAAAGAAATGATGGGGATGTCTAAGAAAAGATATAGGTTAAATGGAATTACAAATGCGCAATTAAATACACCATCGAGTACGCAATCGAGATCGTTATCAAGTTCGTTATCGAGTACGCAATCGAGTACGCAATTGAATAAGCCAGGTAAGTGTAAATATTTTTTTGAGCTTATCAAATGAAATTTATGAAAAAACTTTGAAGAAAATCGTGCAAACATTACAAAGCTTCTAATGAAAATTTCGCCATAGAATATAGAGATTCTAAGAATACTACGATTTATGATAATAAAAATGCGCGTGTAAACAAAACTGCTATCAACACGAATTCGGTCAACAACAACTCAGCGAGAACTAATTTAGCGAACACGAATTTGGTGAACACTAATTTAGTGAGCCCCAATTTAGTTAGCACTAATTCTGCAAACACTAAATTAGTGAACACGAATTCGCCATTTGAAGTCCCTCTTGAAGAAGACGATTCAATTACTGGATCAAAGAAACAGAGTTCCAGAAAGGTATATAATACTAGAAGCCAGAAACCGCCTAGAGCAAATCTACGCAGTAAGACACTTACCTCTTTTGCTGAAATCAACAAGTCGACATTACAGTCAGGTTCAAATACTGTTCGACGAAGATCTACGAAGCAAGTTACACGAAGTCCTAAATTTGTTAGAACTACTAGAAGCTCCACAAAGGAAAAAGATGCTACACCCTCTTACAAAGTTAAATCTAACACAAGAACTTATGCTAGAAGGCAAAATAAATGTATCCCCGAAAGCGTCTTGAACTTTACAGATCTTACAAATATTCCTGAAAGCCATGAACAAAGAAAACTAACTACCGCTTTTGGATATTATTGCTTGGAGATTTCCACCGTTCAATTTTTTAGTAAGGGGTTGACTAGTCCAGAGTTTGTTGCTTTCGCTGCTGAAGGTTGGGCTAAAATGACTGATGATCAAAAAGAAGTAAGTCATCTAGAAATTCATAATTTATGCACTTATTATAGATATACTTTATTTTTCTGACAATGAGGTGTGTTTTATAGATGTACGAGAAAAAAAGACGTATGTTGATTCAACAACTTAAGCAAAAAAAAGCTCTACCACGAGATCCACAAATTGAATCATCAAGATCAGCGAGAAAATAAAATCGATTATTTTATTTTATTTTTTTTACCGTTTTATTGTTTTTCTCATTTCGTATTTGATAAATTTCATTGATTGAATGAAGCATTCTTCTTTTATTTTTTATTTTTTGTAAATCAAGAAAATGCGTTTTATGTAAATAAATAATAAAAAAATCAAACGGATAGACAATACTTTACAGGTTGTATAGATTGTGTTTGCAGTAGGTTGTTTTATGATTATTATAATAGGTATGCAACGTTATTATATACTTCATGTCACTATTTACTTACTAAGTACATACTTAAAAAGATAATAATAAGTCAGACACGTACAATTAATTGCCAAAGTCGTATTAGTTATAAACGCACAATTAGAAACTTTCATGTCTAGAAAAATAAGGTATTTTACAGATTATATACTGTAATGCAATTTTTTTATAATTAGTGGACGTGATATCTTACTAAATTTACATTTCATCATTTTTACTTTTCCTAATCAAATATAGTATATATAAACTTATATATATTAATAGATTTTAAACTTGAGAACTTGTTTTACAGTTTTTCTTCTTTAATAAAACTTTTAATATGCAGTTAAAAAAAATTTTGATATTTAATTTATATTTAAATTTGATTACTTTTTTCTTTTAAAACACACGTATGTGGTATCTCAAAAACTAGTTAATCCATGTATATATTTTAATAAAAATACTTTAGGCTTTTAAAAACTTTAAATATATTGTGCTGGTAGTCTATATTAAATAAAAAAATAGCGCCATTTTTAAAACGCGTCAACTTTTTATAAATATATTAAAGAACTATTTAGTCACTTTATAATGCTTGATAAAGAACAGTTAAGACTTTTAAAATATAAGATTTTAAAGTTCGTTTAAATAAATATAATTTTAAATATTTCCAAAAAAAAATAAAAAAATAAAAATAAAATAAAATAATAATAATAATAATAATAAATAATAATAAATTGATTATAACTAATTTTCACCCATGGTGATATCACCCGGTATTATAAAATTTTTATTAAAATAAATTTACGTGTAGTCAATATTAGGGTTAGGCTTAAGCTAAAGTTAGGTTAGGGTTTGAGTAGGAGGGTTTATATATGTAAAATTAAAAGCTGAAAACTTTTGCTTAGAAGTTGAAATATAGTTTTCATAATAAAATTTAGAGTTATTAAAGTTTTTTTAAATTTTTTCTTTTCTTTTTGTTTTGATTACGAAGATCTAGCAATCTGATTGGTTTTTATGCAACTAGGTGATGTCATCTAGGGAAAAAGTTAGCAACACTCTTTTATTTTAATTATAATTAATTATTTTTATATACTATATTACTAACAATATTTTTTTCTTAATCATTATTAATTATTTTATCTAATATTGTTAATTTTTTATAGTAATTACTTAGCATTATTCAAAATACAAAAAAACACAACTCTCTCTGATGATCACTTGTGCCAAAATTTTAACTAACAAAAAACAAAACTTTTGTTGGAAAGACATGGCTTTATAGTGCAGTTTGTCTAGAGATCAACCTGAGGTCTGGGAGACTCCTCTAAAAGAATATTCGGCATGCAAGCCAGAAGCATTATTATACAAGATAACTGGCAGGCAGTGCCCTTGTGTAAAAAATCTTGGTGAAGAGAGAAAGTCTCAAAGCAGGCTTCTATTTTGTTGATGAAGCTCAAAGGCTGTTACTTCAAAGAAGAACACAGGAAAAACAACAGAAGTTTTAGATTTTAATACACTCTTTAGAAGTTTTGAAAGTACTTGCAACCAAAAACCCTTTATCATATTTTTGTTATTTTGGAATTTTTTAAAAATTTTGGCCAAAAAGTGGGAAAACTAGCATACTCTTTCAAAAGATTAGCAGTATTTACTTCTTCCAAATTAGGATGCTTCTACTAAAATGAAATCTTCTATGAGCTTATTTGGATTATGTTTTGCCAAATAAACAATGATAATGTATTAGAGGTTGAAGGGATTATGTGTAAAAATCTTTTAACATTAGATGTTTTCTTTTATTTTCTTTTCCACTTCATTTATTATTTATAGTGTTAGATTAGATTTTATTCTATACAATATTATATAATTTATATAGCCTATAGTGGCCTACTATATTATTATGGACACTTTTTGAAATTTTATACTAAGCTAAATAAATAAGATACAAAGCTAAAAATTATACAAAAGATTATTTGAATCTAAAGCTTTTAAATAAAAAAAAAATTACAAAATTTTATGCAGTACTTTTTGAAATAGTTAAGTTTAATTTTTTTTTGGATTTTTTCATTTGTATGATTTACTAGTTTTTAATATAGGTTTAGTATAAATTTAAATGTTAATTTTTAGTATATATAAAACTTAATTTTTTAGCAAGTATACTAGCAATTTTTTTTTAAAAAGTTATGTAGTATGATAAATTGTACATATTTTGAAAATTTTATAATTTTTAAAAATTTATTTTGTAAATTACTATATATAGTAATAAAATTACTATATTTGGTAATTTGTTAATTTTATTTTAATAATTTAACATTAACTTTAAATAATAATATTTATCTTAAAATTTTTTAAAAGTTTTTAAAAATTTAAAATTATATATAATTTATTATACTGAACAAATTTTACATAATAACAATATATAGTTTACTTAATAAAAAAAATTTTTTAATATACAGTAATTATGATAACTAATTTTTTAAAATTACTAATTTTGTATAAGTGTAATATTACACAAAATTGTATAACCTTAATTAATTTAAAAACTACTGTATAGAATTTTGCAAAATTTTTTTTATTTAAAAATTTGAAAGTTAAATAATAATTTGTATAATTTTTAGATTTATATCTTATTTATTTAGCTTAATATAAGATTTTAAAAAGTGTCTATAATAATATAGTAGGCCACTGTATTTATAGCCTATCAAGATTATCTTCTTTTCTAACCTTCTTCTTCTAGCTTTCTGAGCAGAAGAATTCATAGTTTCTAACTGACTTATGAAAAAAAAACTAATACTAACAAAATATAAAAGAATGAGACAAAAAAAAGTAAATAAAGAAACTGCCTAAGCAACAAGAAAATAAATAGCAAAAAACAAATAAAATAAGAAGAAAAAGGCAAAAAAAAACAATTTATAAAAACACTATTATAATCTATGTCAGGTACAAGTTGTAAAAATTATATACTAAATTTAATAATTTTGTATATCTCTGTTGTAAAGCTAAGCTTTATCATTAAAATTTTCACTATCTGGTCTGAAGCAGTTCATTAACCAAGACACTGATTGGTTTGTCACATGGTGTAGATCATTATTGCCAAAACAATCTTGTGTTTATGTTCTACTTTGTCTATCTGAAAATGAAAGATATAAACAATGCCAATCTTTTAAAGAGAGTAAACTGAAATGCCCACTTTTCATCAAAAATTTTGGTAAAGTCAGCAAAATATAAATAAGAAAGAAAAACACTTAGAACCACTTAAAAAAGTGTAGATTTTTTCTTTTTATTAAAATCAAGTTATACTAGAGTTTGTATAGTATTTGGTCTACTCTATGGTTTTATACTAATATACTATATTTTTTCTTAGTAAAAAAATTGTAGTTCAAGTGATTGTTAGAAGGAGTTGAGTATTTGTAAAATCTAATAGGTACAATAAATTTAAAGTCTCTGATCTTATAAATACTATATATATATATTATCAGTAACTGATTAGCTACAAAATTTAAGAGGTGTGGCAACTTAGTGTAGTAGTTTAGTTATCACCTTTTCCAATTGGCAGGTCTAGAGTTTAAATTCTATGGACGATGATATTTGAAAAATAAGCTTGTGTTCCAGTTGATGGCCATACTTATTGGTTAGATCTAGAACTAAAATCTGTAACTTTGATTACACCATCTAGTAATAGAAGCTTAGGTACAATAAATCTAAGGAACTAGCATAACCAAAAACCTATTTGGGAAGTCCCAAACTTGGAGGAAACAGTGATCTTTAACAGTACTACAGGAGGGCTGAATTTGAACCAGAGCCTGAGATCAGAGAACTGAGTAATTAGGTGCTTAAGTAGAGAGATACACTAGCTAAACTGCCAGACCAACGTACTGAAGGAAAAGAGTATATGCTCTAAAAGTATAAACCAAGAGGAGGGCATCCTTCAGGCACCTAAAGCCTAGGCAAACTAACCCTTTTAGGTTGCCAGCTGGAAGTAACGAAGGGACCGATAAAGAATCTAGGTAAAAAGACAGTTTCAAATATGAGTACCGGGGTAGTTGTGAATTGAATAAGAGCAATGAGTACATAATAGGAAACTAATTAAGAAGGTTGTGGCTTGAGATATGGATCAGGTTACGGCAGCACTCTAAAGGATGGCTTGAAATACAAACTCAGTAATAGTAATACAACAGGTACTAACTAGAAAGATATTATGAAACATGCAGATGAATACATGTGTGAGACATGTATTGCTCTGTTGGGCTTACCTTCAAAAATAGTAAAGTGTCCTAAGTTGGCTGATTATATAGTAGTATTGCAAAATCTACATTTGAATAGTGAGTTACACTTGTGTTAAAATAGGCATCAGACCGAATATGTTAAGACCAGAAAGCTTAAATAGATACCTCGTAGTTGGGTTACAGATACAAAATATATATATATTTATTATCTTTTACATAGTGATATTCATAAATTTTTAATTCATATAAATATTAATTAATATTAATTTATTAGTTACAAGAGCTATAATTATTTATATATTTATATATACTATATATATATTACTATATATACTTATTAAAATAGAGTTATAAAATATAAATATATATATAATATACTAAGTAATTTTAAAAGATGTATTTATATAGGTTAAGGTCTCATAGCCTAGTGGTTTAGGCATCTAACTCTTTATAGACAAGGTTGATTATTCAATTATAGTTAGTGGTAATTAATTTAATTAATTATATTTGTAAGCTTCAGGAGCTTTTGAATATAAAACTCTGTGTGATAAGACCATGTAATATATATATTTGGCTAATAAAGAATTCTTGGAAAAAGTCCTGAGCCATGAAGAAGATCAGGCACTATATATGATATAAGTCACAAAAAGTATTACAGTAGAAGGCTGTGCATGTTAATTCATAATTGACAAGACAGCACCAACAACCCTAAAGTAGTATTGGGATCTTGATTAGAAAGATAGTTAAATGCAGTATATTCAGAAGTAGTGAGAGAGCAATGAATATAGTAAGAGGCTGTGGTAAGAAAATGGCTTTACCAAATATAAAATATCTTTGACACAAGAAAACAAGAAAAACTGGCTAAAAAAAATCCTAAAAAGTATAAAAATAAGCACTCTAGTAATACAAAAATAAAGATAGCCAGTGAGTAATGTGTCGCACAACCTATATAAAGTCAATGATGAAATATAGCAGAAGCACAGATCCCAGGTTACTGGCTTGTGACAGTAATTAAATAAGTCACTCAACTTCTATCCTAAGGATCTAGACTTCTGTAATACTGTATCAATAGGAAGTACATAAAAGGAGCAGTAGTCTAATTTTGTAGTATCAACACGAATATCTAGATTGATATAAAATAACACCCTAGTATAGTAGCAAGTGGCTTAAGATACAAATCTTATGACTTAGTAGCACCTGGCTTAAGATACAGATTAGATCCTTAAAGTAGCTCCTCTAGAGATACCAAAATAAAAACACAAAGAGTGCCTACTTGAAAGACACCAATTTGAAAGTTATACAAGAAATAAATTAGGAGTAATATAATAAGTAATAAGGAGTAGAAATTAGTTGGTAAACATTGTATAGTAGTATATAATAAAAATAGAGTTAAAAACAATCCAGTGATTTAGTAACTAGTCTAGTTGCAGTGCAGTTATTAAGGAGAAAAATCTCATATAGCAGGTCATACATATATACTAACTTAGTAACTGGGTAAGCTGATACTCATAATATATATTAGAGAGTTGTAATTGTATATGTGATATTTGTAACTAAAATACTTAGCCTAAACCTAATAAACAGTATTGGCAGGACTGCTAAATATAAAAAAATATATAGTATAAAAAATCATAAATATATATATAGATTCCCTTTACTTTATTGTTAGAAAACTCTGCTCTTAGTATATTGACAAATAAAGAAGTATCTATAAATAATATTATGTACCTTCATATAGAAGCTCTTGACTTCTCTCTAGACTATAAATTTTTTTTCAAATCTATATATTTATATATAAAAGTTACAAAAACTTGTCTATCTTGTGACTCAATGTTCTAATATAAATGAATTTGGTACCAATTGATTTGCCTTGATAAAATGAATTTAATGGTATCAAATTTATTTAATTTGAATTACTAGGCAAAAGATATTAGCAAAAACTATTAATTTTATAGTAATTTTATATAAAAAATATAACTAAAAGTTTTTGTGCTTATCTCAAGATTCAATAATCCAAATTAAATACCTTTAGTACTATTGGATTTGTTATATTGAGACAAATTAAATAGTACCAAAGTTATCCAATTTGGACCACTAGATTAAAATTTAGACAAATTTTTATAAAAAATTAAGTTATTTTTTTTAATCCTCTCTACTCTGAGGAACAATATTATTTTTATATAACCCCACCTCTCTTGTATAACATTATTTATAGATATTCTCTAAGTTAGACAAACAATTTCTATATTTATTAAAAAAAATATTTGAATTCCTAAAATAATTTAAGAATTAACTATAATTCAGACTAAAATCAGATAACTCTATTTGTTTGTAATCTTGTTATGTCTTCTTGTCATTATAAATATAGTATGTATGTACTTTTAGATTTATATACTAATAACAAAGCTTAAATAATTGTGATTAATCTTTGTATTTAAAATAAGCTACAAGTATTTACTAATATTTAAATTATTTTATTTTCTTTAACTTGCACTAACTTTAATATTAGACTTTTATTAAAAAATTAAATAAAATTGTATTGTATAATAATTAACTAAATTTATTATAAAAGGTTGGGTTCTGTAGCCCAATAGTCTAGATATCTAACTTTCTATAAGCAGATTTTAAGTTCAAGTTTTAGTAGATATAGTTCTATAAATATTTAAATATACTTACTATAAAAAGTTCAAGCAAATACATATTTAAAATAAAAGAAGATTTGTTGTAAAAAGATAGCACTATATGTAATAACAGATATTATAATACAAAAATTGTATATATAAATTCTTAGAAGTACAAATAATATCAACAATTCTATAGTAATATTGGAATCTTGTTTGGAAGAATAACCAGGCAGTAGCCAGAACTGGAGTAGTGAAAAAAGTAGTGAAATATAAAAGAACCTATAGTAAAAAAATGTCCTTATAAAATATAGAACATCTCTAGTATTATAGAACTTACTAGTTAATAAGAAGTTAAAGTATAAAGATATGTATATATCAATAAACTTAACAGGCTTTAATTGTATTTATATAGGGGTTTTTGAACATTAAGAGAATCTGGGATTACCAATACAGATATATCTAATATAAGTATATATATAGTGACTATAATTGCCAAGAATTACTATAAACACCCATTATTCCTAAATATTATAATATAATCAACTATATTGAGTACTAAAAGCAGTTGTAAACCATGCCTAAATACTTTGTCACTATATTGGAAAGTATAGTCATTAGCACAATTACTAATTGAAATACTAAAACCTGAATTTCCAAATTACAAAAAACCAGCTAGTTACAATAGTATATGGGCTTGAAGTACTTATCCAATTGGGTAGAAACCACTGCATGGCTTGAGATATAAACTTCTGTAAGTATGCCAATAACTAGATTAGTTGTATAGTGGAAATATAGAAAGCTCTGGTAAGGTTTAGCCATGGATAAATAGTTTATATAATCTGATATTTTAATTTTAATTCTTATATGTAATATACATATAAATTAGCACTATTTTATATTAATTACTTAAGTATTAAATAAAGTCTAAGGCAGATGCTATACCCCAAATATTAAAAAAAAAAAGACAAACTAAATTTATTATATCAAATCTATATTGAATTAAATTTATTAAAACAGTTTATTTATATCTTGTATTATTGTGCTTTAAATAAACCAAATTTAGAACTATTCAATTTATTCAATACAGCAATAAAATGAATTACACTGACTATTATAAATATTGTTCTATTTTTTTTTTTTTTTAGTTCATGATATCTTACTTTATATAAGCCATATAACTGGCAAATTTGGTGATGTAAACCCTTTGGCTTAGACTTTAATATAACCAATTTTGGTTAATACTAATTATGTAGCTTTTTAGAAAACTACTGATTATGCACTTTTTATATAGTGAATAATTATAGTATGTTTATATAAGCCAAATAAATATGCATTTATGTCACATCAATGCCAAATACTTGCTCAATTAGTAATAGTAAGTATGCAAGCAAACTTATTATAACTATGAAAACAATTCTGATTTCAAAAAGAAACCATATTTCCACTCTTTTTGAAGAAGGTTACTCCAGCCATACTATTGCTTTTGTGAAAAAGTAAGCCATAGTATAGTCTTAAAAATAAAAAAAATTTAAAAAAGCAAACTAGTTGCTTGGATTAGTGATTTGAACTGAGAAAAATTTCTTAATCGGTTAACTGAACCAAATTATTTCATTAAACTAATTACCAATTAGTTAATATTAATATCTTTACTATCTTAGAACTTTTGTCTTGACCTGCTTGTCTTTTATGTTCATTTATTTTCTTGTCAAAACTTTTCAAATTCTTTACTCTTCCTACATCATTTTGACATTTTATTATACCATATTGATTCTGCCAACTAGTTGTATTGAGTCAACCAATTAAAAATTTTCTCAACCAGTTACCTAAAATTTATTCGGTTTGGGTTAGTTAACCAATTATAACCCAACCAATTCAAGTTACTAGCTTGGATGTTTTATCAAAGTTAGGCTGCCCCAAAATACTTACCACCTATCATAAAAGAAGAATAGCCTGGAAATTTAGTTGGGTACATGCCTGACTGCTATTCAAGCCCAAAAAAATTAATATCCAATAAAGGCATTTATATTTTCACAAATACAATCTGTCATGCACTATGGAGACAAGGTCTCAAATCTTGGGTAAAAAAAAAAAACCTCTACTTCAACCATGGACCAAAAAATTGCAAAGAAACTTTGCAAAAAAAATATCATAATTGGACTGTTGAAAATTGACAAAGTGTCATTTTTTTGAATGAATCAAAGCTCAAGATTTTTGGTTCAAATGGAAGAGAATAGTATTGAAAAGACCCAAATTTGCCATTATTACCTCAACATGTAAAGCTGACAGTAAAATATAGTGGGTCCATAATAGTATAGAGCTGTATGGGTATATACAGTGTTGGAAACTATTGTAGGATTGAGAGAAATATGAATAAGGAGCTATATTATGAAATTCTAAAAGATGAGTCAATTGAGACAATGCAGACATAGCAATTGACAAACAATGATTTTATTTTTCAACATGATAATGATCCAAAACATACATCAGATATTGTTACGGACTGGTTGGATGAAAAAGGAATCAAAATTTTAACTTGGCTGCCATACTCCCCTAATCTAAATTCCATAGAGCATTTATGGGATGAAGTTGATCATTATTTGTGGCAACTTCCTGGTAATATTACCAGTGAAACAAATTTGTGAAATAAGATTCAAAAGGTATGGAATAAGATTGATAACGATTATGTTTTAAAGCTAATTGACATGATGCCTCAATGAATTAAGGATGTGCTCAAAGCTAAAGGAGGGTATACTAAATGGTAAATTTTAGAAAAAAAAAAAATTAATTTAATTAAAATAAATTAAAAAAAAATACATATAAAAATTTTTTTGGGTTTATGCCAAAATTATTGTTCCACAAAGATTGTGAAATTTTAAAAAATAATAAATATTTTTTTTGCGAAATTCTAATATTAAATAAAGCTTTACATCATTGAAGTTTAATAGTTATTTGTTTCACCGAACGCGAAATATCGAGCTCTAAAAATTTTAAACGCGGTGGAACAATAATTATAATAGTACTAAAAATTTTTAATTTTGATCTATGTATTTCAAAATATTATTAAAAACTTCAGTGTGCCAAATTACCTATGCCATAATATCTGACCCTCCTTATATTTTTTTAAATATTTTATTAACCATATAGCCTCGGAATAACGCCTACCTGCGCGTTATGTTGAAATAAGAACTGATTTTAATCGTACCATAATAAGATTTGAAAAATGGACCGGAACTAGATTTGGAGCTAAGTAAACCTACTAGTTTCAATTCGAGGAACAACTTTTGTTAGATTCGAAAGTAGGATTACTTAGTACTAAACCTAGTTTCAGAGCACTTTTTGGTTCTTTACTTTTATTGAGATGCGTGAAACGCTAATTCGAGACCGCTTATGCTATTTTAGGGGTTATTCCGAGGCTATATGGTATTAAAATTATATTAGAAAATCTAAGCTTTATTAGTAGTATATTTCTAATTTCTATTCAATTTGTATGATAAATGATTTATATGTCCTCTACCCTTAATAAAAAAAAAAAATTAAAAATTTACTCCAAATTGCATAAAATGAATATTACAACGTATCATGTCTATACACTGGCGATCATAAATATTGCATCAAAAAAAAAAATTCGTTAGATCGAATTTTCTCGCGCAATTCCGCGTGTATCCTTTTGTTTTTTTGTTTTTT
>CAJVPY010001727.1:0-18388 GCA_910591965.1 Dentiscutata erythropus | reverse complement strand
TGACCAGTTTGATCGATTTCAGCAATTAGCAACTGGTAGAATAGAACCAGCGTGGTTTGATGAATTTAAAAGACAATGGAGAAATCTTCTTACCAAATTACCAAATCATAATAATTCGTATTTTATTGATTTAGACCGCTGGATTTGCAGTTGCCCATCGTTTCTTAACAATCGCTTTCTCATATGTAAGCATTTAGTTCATAAAGTGTCAGAAAGTACAAATAATTCTGAGGGGATCAGATTGATATATTCTAATTTTAAATGACAATCTGATTATCCCTTTTTGATATGTAATGGAAGTGTAACACAAAACGTATCTGAAAATATAGAAACTATTAGAACGTATGATCAGATTAATACTATAGATCACTATAATATGGATGAAGATCATAAAATCCTTACTAACAAACGCCAGATTCTTGAGTCTAAAGCAGTGGCATTGCAACGTTTAGTTGATCACATTAATGTAGAACTAACAGCAAATAACTTACAACATGTAGAATCTATTGTAAATAATTTAAACCATGCTTTTACTATTCTCTCAGATATAGAAAAAGCAAAAAGCCATAGAAAACGACGTACAACATGGAGTGATTCCAAACCTTGGACCTTATTTTTAAGCAACGACAAAACTTAATATAATATAAAAGATTATTATTATATTTTGAGTAACTTCGAAATTAATTAAAAGCAAGGATTTTGTCTTAAAAAAAAAAAATACTTAGCTAAATTTATTTTGTATCTTCGCAAAAACTTTAGCAAAACTTGTTAAAATTACAAAAAAATAGTTTTTAAACCCAAAAAAAGTAAAATATTTCCGTTGTAGAATCTATCAAATAGAAAATAGAACACTAAAAAATTTTCAATGTAAAATATTTGGTTCACGATAATATTTCAAAGTTCATAGTTCATTATTGACGATGCGAACTGTATTTTTGTTAAGCGATAAAATTTGTAATACAAAATGCATGTGCGACGTAGCAGGTCGATCATCGGATCATCGGATCGGGGATCACATGACAGTAAAATCAATCCTACGCCCTGGCGTAGTCATTATATAGGAAGGAGGTCAATCATTTTACAAAGAGCAATAAATATGGAAAAAGTGAATCGTCTCTAATTAGTTTAGTGGATTAAAAACTGGGGATGGATTCATGCATGCGCATGATTGTTTATGCGCATTTTAAAGGTTTACATATATGGGAAAATTAAATGTGAAGTAAGGAAAGACCAATTTTACATCACCTCCCTCTCTTTAATTTTCCCTATCACACTCCGTTAAAAAAAAAAAAAATTAGGATAGAAATTTACAATTTGTGCCAGAGAGCATAATGTCGGGAGGAATTAGGAAAAGAAAAGATTCTGGAATATTCCGAAAAGAATAACGTAAAGAGCAGTGACCACTAACAGTAAATCGAATGCGCAGTCACGATAATCCAATCTCGTGATCCCATTTTACATTGATGCACTATGCAATGTAAACAGATAATAAACTGCTCTATAATGACATTTTTTTAAAAAAATTTGGTCCGGTAAGGTAAATTAATTTTATAAGGAACTTTTAAAAAATTTTACTATAAAAATTGTCATTAGGATAGCAAATAATATAAGGTGTAATGTTTTAAATTACATTAAAATCATTTTCTATATGTTTTAAAACATCACTGATATTGATGCCAGGATTAATAATACTGATGCGATTATGATTGATGAAGAAATAGTGTATTTTAATGATAAATAAAAATTTAACAGCAACTTTGAAGTTGAAATTAACCAATTAAATACAGTAATTTTAGTTTCATCCATCAACGCCATAATCAATCAACAATATTAAACCGTTTTATTGAATCGTGTTAAAAAACATGTAAAAATCATTAAAAAGCGATTTTTTTTGACATCCTATCGTTATTCATATTATGACGAAAAAATAAAGGTGACCAATCAAGTATTAATTACATAATGTATCACCATGATTAAACACTAAATGCCCTCCGATACGCTCCGGGCAATTAACTCAAAAACTCCGATTTAGCTGATCCCCGAATCAATACATGGTGTAACCATTCTATTGAGGCTAGGCTAAGTTTAATCCAATAATCTTAAACATGGTATCTGTAATTATTACTTTGAATTTGTAATTTTTTTTCTCGAAATATATCCAAAAAAAAATGACTAATGCTATTATAGATTGTATGTTTTATAATATTATAATTATTTTAACGAAAATCATGATATTAAACTAGCCTTAAAAAATTGTTAAAATTATACTATGATGTTAACATTTCCAGTTTTGCTACATTTATATTAATAATGTAGACCAAGATATTGCAAATAATATTATGCCAAATCTTGGTTATGAAATTGAGGATTTCCAATATCATACATGGCGAATCACAAATTGGAAAAGTTTAGAAAAGAGAATAACAGGTCCTGAATTTATAGCTGGAGGTTGGAAATGGTAGGCTCACTTAAATATAATGATTAATATAGATTAATGTTCTAATTAGATTATAATTTAAAATTTAGGCGTATTTTACTTTTTCCTTCTGGAAATAAAAATTCAGATGTTGTTTCAATTTATCTGGATTTTGCTGATTTAATAGAAGCACCTGCTGGTTGGCATTCCTGCATACAATTTGCTTTACTCTTATGGAATTCAGAAGATCCAACAATATCTGTTCCTCATAGTATGTATTAAATTATTCGGCATTTAGTAGTCTATACCATTAATATATTAATCTTTGATTACAGATTCATATCATTGCTTCAATGCTAATGAACCGGATTGGGGATTTAAGCGGTTTTATGGCCAGCAAAATTTGTTTACCCCATCAGAGAATCAAACTCGTTCACTAATAGAAAATGATAGTTGTAACATTACGGCTTTCGTTCGCATTTTAAAGGAACCAATTGGTATCCCATGGCATAACTTTATAAAGTATTTTATCTTCTTTTAAATCATATTATGCTTTTAAATTACCTTTTCAACAAACCTTTTTAATATACAGAGATTATGATTCGAAAAAAATGACTGGATATGTTGGTCTAAAAAGTCGAGGTGCAACCAATTATATGAATGTCGAGTTACAATTATTATACAGTCTAAAATATTTTCGTAAGGTTAGTGCTTCTACTTGATTTGAAAATAAAAAAATAAACCTTTTTACATCAAATATAATAATATCACTTTTTTTTATTTATAGGCGATATATCAAATTCCGACAGAAGATGATGAACCAGCCAAAAGTGTTCCTTTGGCTATGCAAAGACTTTTTTATCAATTACAAATATCAGATACTCCAGTTATAACAACGGAATAAACGAACTCTTTTGGGTGGGATTCGTCAGCTTGTAACACGCAGCATGATGTGCAAGAGTTTGATAGAGTGTTACTAGATTATATAGAGAATAAAATGAAGGTGGGTTTTCGTTTATTGAATTAAACAATATTTCAAATTATTCGGAATTTTTACACTATAAATTAGTTGACACTTATATCTGGTTTAAGAATACAAATGTAGCTGATGCCATTTCTCGACTTTTTGTTGGAAAAATGAAGAGTTATGTTAGATGTGTCAACGTAAATTATGAAAGATCACATATTGAAGATTACTATGGTATTAATGAATATATACATATAATATCTATAAATTTTAATATTGATTTAAAGTAAGATTAATTTTATCATGATAGATATTCTTCTTGAAGTAAAAGGACACAAAACATTAAACGATTCTTTCATGAATTATATTCGTGAAGAATCTTGTGAATATCAAACTGAAACTTATGGTTTGCAAGTAATTCACATTTGTCACAGAATTACTGAAAACTACAATAAATACAGAGATTTTTTGATTATATAATTGTAGGATGTAAAAAAAGGTGTAAATTTTGAGAGTTTTCCACCCGTATTACGTATACAATTAAAACGGTTTGAATATGATTCGCAAAGAGATACTGTAGTTAAAGTACCTATATTTTTATTATACCCTCTAGTATTTATTTCAATAATTTATTGACTAGAAAGTTGTGCATAGATAAATGATCGTCTCGAATATCCTCTGGAAATTGATTTAGGAAGATATTTATCATCAGATAATGATAGGTCAAAACCGCATAATTATTTACTTCATGGGTTTGTAACAGTGGTATTAAAATATTCTAAATATCTATGGCTATTAAACTATATTAAGAACTTTTTTTATATTTAGAGTAATTGATTTATATGAAGGCAGTTATTATGTGTTTTTAAAACCAGAAAAGAATGGCAAATGGTTTGAATTTTAACAATGAATTAATTTTTAGATCGTAATAATATGTTAGATATACTGTACCATTAACTAACATTAATTATTATAATAGGTTTAAATTCGATAATCATAGAATTATACCTGTAATTGATAAAGAAGTGCTTGGAGATAATTATGGAGTTGAAATTACTAAGGCTAACAGTTCTACGAATGCATACATGTTGATATATATCCGCGAATCCGATATCGATTTTGTGCTATCTCCCATACTTGCTGAGGATATACCAAGACATCTGCGTGGGTGATTTCATTTATTTGACATTATTATTTGAAATTGCGCTGTAAACTTATATTTCTATGCTCATGTGTTAATAGAAATACGTTTAGATGAAGAGAAAGCTTTAATTGAACAGAGAAAAAAAGAAACCGAAAACTCTTATTCATATCTGTCTGTTAAGGTAATTAGGTAACGACGTTATGCGAATCAATAGTAAATTTAAATATTTACTCTCAACTTTTACTATTAGATTATGACTCCAGCTATCTTTGAGCGCTATCAAGGATTTGATCTTGTAAATTTCGACAATAAACAATATCCGCTACCTGAAGTTCCACAGTTTAAGGTTTTGAAAAGTGAGACATATGGAGATTTCAAAGCTATGGTCGCACACAAATTTGGAATTCCAATTGAGCAATAAGACTCTGGGTTTTTTTAAAACGCCAGAATAGGACTATTAGGCCAGATACTCCAATAACAAGCAATTATTTTGGGAAGAATAAGTTATATGCAACAGGTAAAGTATAATTAGGTTTCATTCATAATAAGCTTCTATCAATATATTAATTTTTTTGTGATGAATAACAATGGAAAAAATTCACAAAAAATTAGTACCAAGACACAATGAATTAAAATTATTTTTGGAAGTGGCAAAACCAATTAACAACAAAGTAATATATTTAGTATTTAAAATCTATTTCGCTCATTATTTAAATTGTTGTTTATTTGATACGTAGATATGGTTCCCACCAGCAAGAATAAAATCTTATATATTGGTTTTCGTTAAGTATTTTAATCCTGATACGCAATCTCTAGAGTATGTTATTTAAATTTTTATTATTAATTCATTTGATAAGAGAATTAAAATATTTAAACCTGTGTAAACAGAGGACTCGGTCATTTATATGTTCAAAGGTTTAGTAAAGTTTGCGATTTTATTCCAATTCTTTGTGAGAAAAAGGAATTATCACCACATACACCCTTGAAAATATACGAAGTAAGATATATTTGCACACACATTTGTCTTGTTTTGTTGATCATAACGACCCTTTTATTTATTAAAAAAATAGGAAATAAAGCCTGACATAATTGAAGAGATGAATCCTAAATATAGTTTTAATAAATCCGAGATACAAAATGGTGATATAATTTGTTTCCAAAAGACTTTAACAGAGAAAGAGTAAGTTATTTTCTTAACCTAATCTTGTCTCATTTTTTATTCATTTGAATTTCCATTCTCAATTTAGAATTAAAGAACATACTGCTGTGGGTCGTATTCATGACATCCCTACGTTCTACGAGTCATTATCTATGCGCATCATAATTCAGTTTAAACCGAAATATAGAAATGCACATATGATGATGTACGTTGAAATTATTATTAAATGAGGAATTATAGCGAAGTATGATATTTTATCGAGTCTTCGTATAGAAATTCACAAAAATATCATACTCACCACAACACTATATGATCTTAACAATTTATTCAGTTGATAGTATTAATTTTCGTCTCTTCATATTCTTTAGGTTGCTAGACGCGTTGCTATTTTTTTAAGCACGGAACCTTTGAAATTACGATTTACCATGGCAAACAAAACTGTAATTAAAAGGACGACCACACAAACACTGTCAGAGATACTTCAAACAAACTATCCATCTGAATCAATACTCTTATATTATGAGATGCTTGATATTAGTATTGTGGAATTAGAAACTAAAATATTTTTTAAAGTATACTGGCTTGGAGCAGCTGTCAAAGAAGAGGTAAAAAGAATATTATTATATTTAGATTTATATTTAGATTTATATTTAGATTTAGATTTATATTTAGATTTATATATTAGACGATTTATTAACAATCATTATTTTTTCTTTTAATAGGAAGTGATTGATATTCATCTTCCAAAAACTGCTAAAGTTAATCAAATTTTTCAAATAATTGTAACAAAACTAGCATTAAAACGTTCAAGTAAAATTAGATTATATGGCGTCTTACACTGCAAAATTCAAAAAGAATATGATATTAACGATCCAATAGATGAAATACAAGATAATGTGACGTTATACGCGGAGGTTTGTCCTTTCATTCACTTCTTGTGACTTTCGGATATTTGTTATAAACTACCCTTATTCTTGAAAAATAACTTTTTATATTTCTGTATTTAGAAAATACCACAAGATGAAATCGAACTAGGAGCTAAAGATAAAGTTATTCAAGTATATCATTTTACTAAGAAACCGTTAAGCACGCATGGAGTTCCATTCAAATTTGTTATTAAAACGGTTAGTATCTTTAAATGACATTTTCATGTAATTACTTGCATTTATACTTGTTATTAATTTTTACATTTATACAATCAGGGTGAGCCCTTCTCTAGGATAAAGATACGTCTTAAATCACGCTTAGGAATGAACGAAAAAGATTTCTCGAAAGTGAAAGTCGCGGTTGTACAAGCGCTATCATTTGCAAAGCCTCAGTATATAGATGATGGTATTTACCCATTTTTCAATTTTTTACTTTAAATTTTTAAAATTATTGATAAATACTATTACACCTATTCAATAGATGTTATTCTGTCGGATTATGGACTAACAGATGAGCTCTTGGGTCTTGATCATTTTGTGTTTCACAAACTTGAGATAGCCACATAAATACGGGTAAAAAAAATTAGGCTATAAATGATTGCTACAACGGTCATTAATGATTATCAATTCAACTGAACAATAAAAAATCTGAAAGCAGAAAACAAAACTGTCTCGGAATTTTCACTAAGTCAATCATTTTTGTTTACAATTTAACACCAAATATATAAAAAGATAGCTTGCTTAGCATTATCAACCCTCTGCTCAGCTCTATAGGAGCGGTGCAAGTTGAAGAGCAAGAGCTCGAAAGTATGGTCTATATAAAATGTCTGCTATTTATTCAAGAATTACTAACGTCATATAAAAACTACCTACCCTAACTTCTAAATTTAACCCTAATTCCGGCTATAAGCGTTTTTTAGTACATATGGGGTCCAGTAAACAAAACACGGCTTATGGCATTTTTTGCAAAATTGAGTTAATGATACCATTGTATAAAGCGGCTATTCTTCTATATAATTTAACATTCAAAGCATCTATTTACTTAATAAAATTTTTGTCGATGCCTACTTTTTTAAATGTCATATATGATAAAACATGGTTTAAAATTAGATTTTGCAAGTCCTGTTGCTGTGGGAACATAGAAAGTATCACGTGATTGGCTAAATTATGTCGATCAAACAGGGTTTACTAATTTTAACATGATTTTCTCAAAATGGAAAAAAAATTTTTATATTAAAACAATTCATTTAACAGTCTAATATAAGTTTTTCTTTTAAAAAAATTTTATAGGCCGTATAAAAGTTAGTTTTAATACCCGGTCGGGTCTAAAATTCAAGAGAAAAAAAAAAGTTTATTAGAATCAGCAAATAGAAATATAGACTGTTTCCTTGTATATGTTGTAGGTGGATTCAGAGTCCACTTAAGTATATTTCGAATCCGGAAACAACATAAGTCGATTTCAGATCTTAAAAAGATCCATTATCATCAATTATAATAATTGTATATATGTCGTGAAAGTTTACAAGTTAAAATTTCAATTTATGCTAATAAATTTCTTGAAAAGGTCACTTATTTTTGTCGTAAAACCTTTATTTCACAATTTCTATGACTTTATTTCCTATTAAATAGTGATAATGATCAATTTAATTAATTAGTATCGATATACGTATACGTTTGTACGTATTACAGTGATTTTTAATAAAATTGCTTATTAAAGCATGTCTATTTTTGTGACAAAGAACATTTCGTCTTAACCTGGTAGGATTTACTGTTGCATGAGCTGTTACTTAGATTCATTCTCTTATAATTCATGTTACAGACCACATGAGTAAATAAAAACCTTCTCTAATTATATAATGTAACCATTCTATGGAAGTTGAAATTCATATCCATCTCTCGTTTTATCTCCAACCTATTTTTTCTCGAAATATACTCCAACAAAATGACTAATGCTATTGTAGATTGTATGTTTATAATTCATAAAAATATTTAACTTGTTTTAAAAATTCTTTTAAAATTACATTATGTTATTTACATTTCTTTTGTTGGTGCTTATTTATATTCATGAATTGTAGACCAAGCTATTGCAAATAATATTATGCCAGATCTCGGTTATGAAATTGAGGATTTCCAATATCATACATGGCAAATTGCATGTTGGAGCGGTTTGGAAAAGAGGATAACAGGTCCTGAATTTGAAGCTGGAGGTCGGAAATGGTAAGTTCACTTAAATATAATAACTCAAATATAGACTCGCGTTTTAATTAGGTTAATTAGGTTATAAACTTAAAATTTAGGCGTATTTTGCTTTTTCCTTCTGGAAATAATAATCCAGACGTTGTTTCAATTTATTTGGATTTTGCTGATCCAAAGGGAGCACCTACCGATTGGCATTCCTGTGTACAATTTGCTCTTTTTTTATGGAATCCAGAAGATCCAACAATATCTGTTCCTCATAGTACGTATTAAAATTATTCATCATTTAGTAGTATATGCCATTAACATTTTAATATTTTATCATAGATTCGCATCATCGTTTTACTGCCGAAGAACCATATTGGGGATTTACGCGGTTTCACAATCAGCGTAAACTGTTTATCCCGCCTGAGAATCGTACTCGTTCACTAATAGAAAACGATAGTTGTAATATTACGGCCTTTGTTCGCGTTTTAAAAGATCCAACTGGTTTCCTATGGCATAACTTCATAAAGTATTCTATTTTCTTTTAAATTATATTACCGTATAGTTCCAAAAATAAGCACCCCCGAAAATAAGCACCCTATAATTTTTTTATATCCGAAAATAAGCACCCCTTTTAATAGTTATCAGATTAGAAACTGGTTTAAAACCGGTTTTCTTGTTCATTTTATATCCGAAAATAAGCACCCGAATAACAAAAAAGGGGTGCTTGTTTTTGGAACTATACGGTATAATTTTAAAAAATTGTTTATTCATGTAAACCTTTTAATATAGTTATGATTCAAAAAAAGTGACTGGGTATGTTGGTCTCGAACATCAATTGGAAACAAGTTATATGAATGTCGAATTGCAATTATTATACAGCATAAAATATTTTCGTACGGTTAGTGATTTAAAAATGAACTTTTTTATACGTATCAATATAATGTTACTCACTTTTTAATTGTAGGCGATATATCAAATTCCCACAGAAGATGACGAACCAGCTAAAAGCATTCCTTTAACCATGCAAAGACTTTTTTATCAATTGCAAGTATCAGATACTCCAGTTGAAACGACAGAATTAATAAAATCTTTTGGATGGGATTCGTCAGATTGTAAAATTCAACATGATGTACATGAGTTTGATAGAGTGTTACTAGATGTATTAGAGAATAGGATGAAGGTGGGGTTATTATTTATTGAATTAAACAATATTTTAAATAATTCAAATTTTCCCCAATAAATTGGTTAATAATTGTATCTTGGTTTAAGAATACAAACGTAGATGGCGACATTTCTAAACTTTTTGCTGGAAAAATTAAGAATTATATTAAATGTGCCAACGTAAATTATGAGAGTTCACGTATTGAAGATTACTATGGTATTAGTGAATATATGCATAATGTAGTATCTATAATTTTTAAAATTGATTTAAAGTAAGATTAATTTTATCGCGATAGATATTCTTCTTGAAGTAAAAGGGCACAAAACTCTAAGCGATTCTTTCATGAATTATATTCGTAAAGAATCTTGTGAATATCAAACTGAAACTTATGGTTTACAAGTGAGTCATATTTTTGTCACAATGCTATTGAAAATTAATTAAAAGCAAGGATTTTTATTATATAATTGTCTATAGGATGCAAAGAAAGGTGTAATTTTTGAGAGTTTTCCACCTGTCCTACGTATACAATTAAAACGATTTGAATATAATTCGCAAATGAATACTGTAGTTAAGGTACCTATATTTTTATTATGACTTCTGGTATTTAATTCAAATAATTTAATAATAATTGCAAAAATTATACTTAGATTAATGATCGTCTTGAATATCCTCTTGAAATTGATTTAGAAAGATATTTATCACCAGATAGTGATAGGTCAAAACCGCATAATTATTTACTTTATGGGTTTGTAGCAGTTATATCAATATTCTAAATATTTATGTCTTTCAACACACATTAATGACTTTATTATATTTAGAGTAATTGTTCACAGTGGTGATTTACATAAAGGCAGTTATCATGTTTTTATAAAGCCAGAAAAAAATGGCAAATGGTTTGAATTTTAGCAATAAACTAATTTTAGATCGTATAATATGTCAGATAACTAACATTAATTATCATAAAAGGTTCAAGTTTGATGATAATATAATTGTACCTGTCACTGATAAAGAAGTGCTTGAAAAAAATTATGGAGTTGAAACTTCCAATGCTATCGACTCTACAAATGCATACATGTTGATATATATCCGTGAATCCGATATCGATTTAGTGCTATCTCCCATATTTGCTAAGGAGATGCCAAACCATCTAAGTGAGTGATCTTATTTATAAGAAATAAATTGAAATTGTGCTGTAAATTTATGTTTCATGTACACATGTAAATAGAAAGTCGCTTAGATAAAGAGAAAGCTTTATATGAAAAGGAAAAAAAAAAGGCCGAAGACCGTCATTTATATCTGTATATTAAGGTAATTAGGTGGCAACATTATGCGAATCAATAGTAAGTTTAGTTATTCGTAGGAATTTAAGCCTTACTCTCAATTTTTACTATTAGATTATTACTCTAGCTACTTTTGAGAGCTATCAAGGATTTGATCTTGCTAATTTCGGCAATAAACAATATCCGCTATCTAAAATTCCACATTATAAAATGTTGAAAAATGAAAAATATAGGAATATTAAAGGCTGGGCCGCTAAATACTTTGAATGTAAAACTGAACAAATAAGGTTTTGGGTCCTTGTAAATCGCCAAAATCAGACTGTTAGGCCAGAAACTCAATTAACAGACAATTTTCTTGACATGAGTAAGTCATATGTAAAATACGTTATTCATTTTTCTTCACTTAGTAATAAGCTTTGTATTAACTTTTGTTATAAAATAGCAATGGAACAAATTCACACAAAAGTGGCAGTAAGGCAAAATGAATTGAAATTATTTTTGGAAGTGGCAAAACCAATTAACGGCAAAGTAATACTTAGTATTTAATAATACATTATATATTTAAATATGCTTTCTTGCTCACTATTCAATTGTTGTTTAATTGATACGTAGATATGGTTCCCACCAATAGAAAGTTGTTCCCATGCATTGGTTTTCATTAAGTATTTTAACCCCGATACACAATATTTGGAGTATGTGATTTAAATTTGTTCTATTAACTAATTTTATGCGAGTATTAATCTTTACGCTTATGTAAATAGAGGACTCTGTCATTTATATGTTCATAAATCTGGTAAAGTTGATGATATTATTCCAATTCTTCGCGAGAAGAAGAAATTTCCACCACATACACCCTTGAAAATATACGAAGTAAGAAATATTTTGCATATATATTGTTATATTCTATTAATTGTAACGACATTTATATTTATTTATTTAAAAAATATAGGAAATAAACCAAAATATGATTCAAGAGATGAATCCCACACAGACTTTTCAACAATTTGAGATACAAGATGGTGATATAATTTGCTTCCAAAAGGCATTAAATGAAAAAGAGTAGATTATTCATTATCTTATTCTTATTCTTGTTTTATTAACTCATTTTTATAAGCGAACTTTGCTGTTTTTAATCAGAACACAAGAACATACTGCTGCGGGACGTATTCATGATATTCCTACATTTTACGAGTCATTATGTATGCGTGTCATCATTCAATTTAAACTGAAAGATAAAGATCATGAACAATATCCCGAATTTGAATTAGTTTTAAATAAGAAATACACCTATGATGATGTATGTTGAAATATTTTCTTTGCGTCTGTACATTGTTACGAATGATAAAGTATAGTAAATTATGGTGTGTTTATCGAGTTTCTGTTCATACAGAATTCACAAAAATATCATATTTTACCATAATACTATGGTTTTAGAAATTTGTTTAATTAATAGGCATTTGCTTTCACTACTTTATATTTCTATAGGTCGCCAAATGCGTTGCTGCTCATCTAAGTACAGATCCTTTGAAATTACGATTTACAACGGCAAAGAAAACTGTAATTGAAAGGACAACTACACAAACACTGTCAGAGATGCTTCAAACAACCCATCCACCTAGATCAGTGGAACTTTTATATTATGAGATGCTTGACATTAATATTGTGGAATTAGAATCCAAGAAATTCTTTAAGGTGCACTGGCTTGGAACAATTGTCAATGAAGAGGTAAAAAGAATATTTTAAAACTTGATTTGTATATTAGCAATTATTAATAATTATTTTCCATTATTAAAGGAAGTGATTGATATTAGTCTTCCAAAAACTGCTATAGTTAATGAAATTATTAAAATAATTATAAACAAACTAGCATTAAGACCTACTAGTAGAATTAGATTATATGATGCCTTAAATTGCAAAATTCAAAAAGAATATGATATTAACGATTCAATAAATATGATGCAGGAAGATATGACATTATATGCGGAGGTTGTTCTTTCGTTCATTTCGTGACTTTTAGATATTTATTATATTACCTTTATTTTTGGAAAATAACCTATTTCATATTTAGGAAATACCACAAGATGAAATCAAACTAGACACTAATGATAAAGTTATTCAAGTATATCATTTCATTAAGAAACCATTACACACATATAGAATTCCATTCAAATTTGTTATTAAAGCTGTTAGTATCTTTAAACATCATTTCATTTGATTGCTTGTATTTATACTTGTTATAATTTTTACTTTTTAAACAATTAGGATGAGCCCCTCTCTACGACAATATTACGCCTTAAACTACGCTTAGGAATAAATGAAAAGGATTTCTCGAAAGTAAAAGGTGCAGTTGTACAAGCGCAATCACATGCTAAGCTTCAGTATATAGATGATAGTATGTATACTCGTTTTTCTGTTTTTTATCTTTGAAGTTTTAAATTGTTGACAAATTCCATTAACACATTCAATAGATGTTATTCTGTCGGATTATGGATTAACAGATGAGCTTCTAGGTCTTGATCATCTTGTGTTTCACAAACTTGAGATCGCTGTCGTTTCTATCTGGGTTGAAAGTGCAAATGCATACATGCACAGTTTAGCACTGATGGTTAACGCGGGTAATAATGAAAGTTGATATAACTTTATGACCTTTTAATATAATAAAAAATTTGACCATATTATCTATGACTAAAAACCTTATGGTTACAGTATATGAAAAATGTTAACATTTTGCTATAAATTTAATTCTCTGGTTCCAATCGTAACTGCAAAAAAGATTTTCTTTTTAATAAAAGTAGTTTTGGTCAAATTAATAGTATTCTAAAAAATAAAGCTGTGTTATCATAGATGTCTAAGATGCTAAATTAATAAGTTTGAATTCATTAATTTGAGCTAGTGTTCCAAATTGAAAATCGAATTGGCAACTAATCGATTGTCGACGATTAATCGATTAACTGATTAATCGACTAGTTAGTTAATCGATTAGTTGACTAATCGACTAGTTGTTTTATACATTGATCTTGTGATTAATGCCTACACAATTATATCCAAGCCATTTCCATATACCAACTAGTAATTATTGTGGTTTGCAAAAAAATGTGAAATTTACAGATCAAAAAAAAAGATGATTTCTGATTCTTATTGCCGATTTTTTACCATTTTTTGCAGAAATAAAAGTTGTAGTTTCATTTCTAGCCCGGTAAAATTTACTACAGTATTGCATGATAAGCAAGAAGAAAATTTAAAAGCTGCATTAAGTTAAATCTTATAAGAATTATTACATGATATTGCTAAGCATACCTTTTTTTATTGGAATATATACATTTTTTTCATTACAATAAATTCTAGATGACAAAAAAAAACACTTGGTGCATCCAGAGCATGTTCCGGGATAATAATTTTAGTCATTAGAAATAAATTTTTTTTTAAAAAAATGTACGTTAAAAAATATATACAAGACTTTGTATAGTATAATATTAGTTGATATACATACGTCATCAGAAGTAATGTTAAAGAAATCGGCAATCAGAGCAAATTTCACATATTTTGCAAACCGCAATAATAATAATTACATTACATCTGCTGGCTTAGTCGGCTAAGCAGCTTAGTTGCGGCTGTCCTAGATCACTTTCAGATCGTAGATCGATCCGTACTGGTAGTAATCTGATTTTGTGTGATTTGTATGTATCTTTGAACAGATTTTGTGTAAGTTGGTTTGAGAATATACAGTAGATGTTATTTTGAAGGTATGTATATAAGAAACTCTTAAAAATATTTATTTGCATTGGATTTTCACTAAGGAAATCACGCAATCAAGTGATTGCACATATGCACTGTGATTCGCAAAATTTGATAATTTTATGAACAACATCCTTGCATGTCAAAAATATACTAGATATACAATCTATATTGTCATTTTTGTATGATTTTCACTATGACAATCATTGCGCCAACGATTACTACATTATACTTAGTGGATCGGAAAAATTCAAACGCTATTTATATAGTTTCTGATTAAAATGAACTAAGAAAACGATTTATAAAATATATCTTTATTATAATTAAGATAAATTATTAAACAAACACAACCTATTTTCAAATTTTCAAATTTAAACACTAACATTAAAAGAAGGCACCTTTAAAATAAACTTATGAGTAATTAACGCCATTTATTCAGTTTTGCAAAAAAAAAAAAGAAAACGAGTGCCAGTAAAGTCATTGAACCTATGTCAGATGACAAATTAGCCAGTTTTGCTGGTAGTATAGTAATTAGTACGAGTGTTGGTATTGTCTTAGGTTTATACTCTACCTATACTGGAAGAAAAGGATGGTATAAAAATAAAGGAAAGTTATCAATGATTTTAGCAATAGTGGTTCCTTTGTTAAGTTTTATTGGGATCATTGGAGTGATTATTGGAGTTAGCGATGATATTGATTGATGTAAAAGCTCAAATAATTCACTACAGAGTTGGGGTATAACATTATTAGTATTTGTAAGGGTTATAGTAAATTTATTAAGTTTACCAAATCCTTTTCTTCCTGAAGTGACATTTATTTCATATTTAATACGTTTTTTTATTGTATCTATTACTGAAGAGTGGACTAGTGCTAATTGTACTAATTCTTCACGTAGTCAAATAATTTGGTTATTCATTAGCAATGTATTAATATTTTGTTTTATGTTTTGTTGTACTGGAAATTATTTAACCCATATAGGAAAACTAGCATCAGTATTTAGTAATCATCAAATGTTAGAGGTATATGCAGATAATATGGAAGTGAGTGGGAAAGATATTCTAAGTTTAGTTAGAAATCGTTCTAATGATGAGAAATTTTGTAAAATGGCAAATAAATATCAAATATCAGTAGAGGAATTGAGAAATAGATTAGGACATTTCAAAGAATTGATTGTGGATATTCCAATTGAATTATATACAGGTGTGTAGATTTTTGCAGTTTTAGCATCAATTCCAGGTTATATACTTATTTTTAGAGGATCAGTTAGTTTACCAGTAATTTATACACAATGGTTTAGAACTATATTAAATGTTGTTCACTTACATAGCATAGCATTATAATTTTTATCAACAAATTTAGATTTTTAAAGACTAATAAAAAGTTTTGTAATTACAATAAAATTTTATTTTACATAATATTAGATTAAAATATTGTTATATTATTTTTATTTAAGTATAAATGAGCTTACGATAACAAATAAAAAATATAAAAAGGATAGATTCTCATTTCATTATTTATTTTAAATAGATTTTATTTTATTTTTTTCAATATATTACAAAATTCTCAGTAATTTCTATTAAATGTTACATCAAACCAGAAATTTATTGTATAAAAATTTAAACTAAAGAATTAGCTATACAAACTGTTCAGATTAGTACTGTGGTGCAAGACATCTATACTCAATAGTTACACGAAGTGTTTCAATTTTTTAAATGGCTATAACTTTTTATCTAAGAAGTTTTAAAAAAATCTGACCAGTAACTTTATAGAGCTATATCAGCTCTACATGTGTGCCAAATATCACTTCAAAATCTCATCACTGTAAAAAGTTTTAGCGATTTGAAAATTGAAAATTTATATATAAATTTATAAATTTATATATAAATTTTCAATTTTCAAATCGCTAAAACTTTTTACAGTAATGAGATTTTGAAGTGATATTTGGCACATATGTAGAGCTGATATAGCTCTATAAAGTTACTTGTCAGATTTTTTTAAAACTTCTTAGATAAAAAGTTATAGCCATTTAAAAAATTGAAACACTTCATGTAACCATTGAGTATAGATGTCTTGCACCATAGCTAGCTATAAAAATACAATTTTTATAGAAACTGACTCACTTTTGATCTTGATATTATTATTATTATTATTTTAACTTTAGCAATTCTGTCTTTATTATTTAAGAGATAATTTACATCTTTATATACTTGTAGTTTAACACTATTTCTAGTACTCTACTATCTTATATATAATAAAAACTTACTAATTCTATTTAAACTACATGGCCCCATCTTCAACTACCCCCAATAAACTGCTTCATTAATACTACCAATCTAATATCTTTAGCAAATTCACTCTTTCCCTATCGTCTCCTACTACATAATCCAAATATAATTGCCAATCAACTTAACTCTCAAACTACCTACTATCAAATAACCTTATTAACTATAAGACAAACAGACCAAACATTCTTAGGATTTACAGAATTAACTAAAACTAATAATACAACATCCAACCCTACTTTTATTAATTTACCATATAAACAAATTAATTTTAAAAAACCATTCTTACAAATAGACTATAAAGAGATCCTTACTATAATTAATATATCTAAAAACCTTACTATTACTCCACCATCTCTATACCAACCTCAAATTAATTTACCCTCTCAGGAAATACATCTTATACAACATATTATCAAAACACCTAACTATCAAAATTATCTAACTCAATTACATAACAATATTTTGAATCTAAACACAACTGACTTACAATTTTATACTGATGCTTCTATTAAAAATCTTAAAACATTTAATATACAAACTGGTATAGGCTGGATTTGTGAAAATAACCTCTCTATTAATTTTAGTGCAGCAATCCCACCTTCTCCTGATTCTACTCATTCAGAACTAATAGCAACCATTTCTCTACTTCTTACTTTATTATTTAATTCTACACTTACTATTTATATAGACAACCTCTCAGCAATTAAAGGCTTATCAGGCTTTACATCTCATAAACTCATTCAACAAAAAAATTGAGACATTATTTCTATTATCAACTCACTTCTAATAACAAAAAATATTTCTATTAACCTTATTAAAGTTAAATCACATTCAGCTAGCTCTCTTAATAACCAAGCAAACCTCTTAGCCAAATGCGGCACAGCCAAACCAATTATAGAAATTTTTTATTTATACTTTAACTTTCCCACCCACTTTCTTTGGTATAATCATACAATAACATCCAAAATTCACTCATTCATCAAAAGCAATATTACAATTCAAGAACTTCTTTTATGGACTTCTCTCAAATTCTTTAACAATTATATATCTGATATAAATTGGAATCTTACCTTCAAAATTCTCAACTCTCTTGAACATTGCTCTTCAAAATACTCCTTCTATATTAAAGT
>CAJVPY010001726.1:0-18390 GCA_910591965.1 Dentiscutata erythropus | reverse complement strand
TAATTTTATATTTATTGAAAATTCAAGAAAAGATGCATAATCTTGAATTTTTGATCAAAAAATCCAAAATTAAGTATCTTCTCTTGAATTTTGAAAAATCATAGTAGTTTAAAAAATGAGATAGCTTATTTTTGAGTATAATTCTTCCAAAATGCAGATAATTTGCTAAAAATAAAATATAACATACATAAAATTGATATAATTTTGACAAAATGCTAAATTATAACCTATTATTAAAATTATCATTAATTTGCTAAAACTAAAAATCAGACTTTAGGCCAAATTTTTGACTTTTTGCTAAAGTGCAAGTATGACCTATATGAGAGATATCCGGGGTTCTGTCGTAAAGATCTCAATCCAGTTGATAAGTCTATCATTTGACACCATGATTATGCTTGTTGAAAATCAGGTGTCAACAGACCAAAAAAGGTAGAGAATATTGATAAACATTGTGATGGTGCTTCCGGTAAAACCGATTGTTCATGGCTAGTTTGCTTCTATTTTGGTAAACGTGCGAAGGCTATAAATATTACTAGCATAGTAGATAAACACAATCATATTTGTGATTTGAACACTATAGAATTAGCTCCAAAACATTTACAATTTCCACAAACAATTTTAGACAGAATTAAGAACTATACTATTGTTGGTTGGCTTAGTGCTGGCCAACAATTTGATCTTCTTGTAAAAGAATTTCCCCAATATCAAATAAAAAAAAAGAACCTATATAATGCTATCGGTAAATTTTGAGGTGTAAGGATTCATGATGAATTTGATACTGCTACGATATTGCAACATCTTTTTAATTTGAAAAAGCAAGATCAAGAATATGTAGTTATTCCATATATAGAGGATAAATCTAATGAATTAACGGGTTTGTTCTGGATGAGTAGTCAATAGAGAAATGAACTCTGGCCCAAGTTTCACGATGTTATCATTTATGACAATACAGCTAAGATGAACCGGTATGAAATAGCTCTTAGCCTATTTATTGAAGTTGATAATAACTTCAACTCAAGAATCCTCGCCCAAGCCTTGATAAAGTATGAAACGCAAGCTGATTACGATTAGATCTTGCAATGTACATTGGAAGCAACCAATAACTTGTTCCCTGTGGTTTTGTTTAGCAACAGAGATCCAGTGATGATCGCGGCCATTCAGGTTGTATACCCACAAACACGCCATTTTTTGTACATCTATCATATTGGTGAAAATGTTAAAAAGAAAGCCAAATCGAAACTTCATAGTGATGTGGCTAAAAATTTTGTTAAAGATTTTTACCATATAAGAAATAGTTGCACCCAAGAACTTTTTGAATTAAAATACCAGCACATGCTTACAAAGTATGAACCCTGTCACTCCTATCTTAAAAAAAAATTTTACCCAAGCTGTAAAGCTTGGGCAAGATATTCTATTTTAAAAGTGTTTACAGCAGGCGCTAAGTCAACACAATGGGTAGAATTAATAAATGGTGTTCTTAAAAAACATGTTAATCGAGGTACCTTGTTGAAGGAACTAGTAAAAGCAATCGAACAAGAATTGGAAAAAGAAGCTAGTTATAATCGTATCAGAGATTATTACAGATTCAATCTGTCATCTGGCTTGCCGTCTACTTACAATACCATTTTCAAAGCTATTGATTTGGTATTGGCTGAGTATTTAACACCCATTCCGCTTTCATTTCAACAAGCCTAGATGAACCAGTCATTTTATACCACAATTAAACAGGTAAGTATCGAATTTTTACTAATAAACACTGATACTAGATTTTATAGATAATTTTACTAATACTAAATTCTATGGATAATTTTACTAATTAATACTGACGCTAAATTCTATAGATAGGTTAAGGAGTCCAATATTGAAGCTAATCGTGCAATTGAACATCTTTATGATGTACCTCAAATTCAATTAAGCGAACTTTTATCAGGTATATCAAATGAGGAAATACAAGAAATTTGGGAGGTTTCTTATGTTGCAGCAACTTCGACATCCAAATCACATTATGTTATGATCCTTAAGGATTTGACGTTGCTTTGTACATGTATGCAAATAATAAATTTAGAAATGCCATGCCATCATCAATATCGAATTTTTATTCAATTACCTAATGTAATTTTTTATCTGGGGTTTATTCATACTCATTGGTTTAAATCAATTCTATCCGAAATAAAGCATGTTACAATATCTCAAAGAATCAAAACTTTTACATCTACACCATTATACCATATTAATCGAATTTGAACTGCTAATATATATACACCAACTATTAAAGAATGCATTGATAAAAAGGTTCAATTTGGTACTACAATGTCATTAGCCAAGACCAGTGTTCAAATTGCAGTATTAGAGGGTGTTGCAGCAGAATTAGTCGGGGTTTATAACAAAATATCGTCGCAATACTGGTTTGGGCATACAAGAGACTCGTAATATACAAAATGAAGATATGCAAACAAATGTCTCTACTAGTGAAATTGAATCTGATATCCGACAACCTCCAATTAACTCAGGTTCTCGTTTTAATACTATTGAAGTTTCTAACCCAGAATATCACAAACCAAGAGATCATCCCCCAAAATGAAGATAAAGAAATGCTAAGCAATATTCTAATCATGAACAAAGAATGTGCAGCTATTGTTTTGGTAAAGGTCATAATATTTGTGGATGTGCTCAGCATAAGGCTGATACAGTCAACAAATAAAATCATTGAATTAAACCAAAATAAATACTACACATGTTTCTGTGTAGCTTGCATGCTTCACTTGTGATTGTAAAATTTATTGTTCTAAATTAGTATGTATATAAATTCTGTCGCTCATACCATATTGATCTACTGTAATTTCATTATTCTGTATTGAGTTTAGGCCAGTTTTATTTTTCATATATTAACCTAAGTCTAACATATAGAAAAATAAAACTAGGCAGGTTCTGTCCCTTAAAGGATTTGCAGACAATTTTGCCGCAAATTTTTGATCAAAATCGTTCTTGACAACTTACATAAGTAATAATGCACCTCTTTTATAATTGACAAACTACTTACCAAGAGCTTTTAACTAACATCGCTTTAACTAATGTCGCTTTAACTAATATCGCTTTAACTAATATTGCTTTAACTAATGTCGCTTTAACTAATATTGCTTTAACTAATGTTGCTTTAACTAATATCACTTTAACTAATGCTGCTTTAACTAATATCGCTTTAACTAATGTCGCTTTAACTAACATCGCTTTAACTAACATCGCTTTAATTAATATCGCTTTAATTAATATCACTTTAACTAATGTCGCTTTAACTAATGTTGCTTTAACTAATGTCACTTTAACTAATATCACTTTAATTAACATCGCTTTAACTAACATCGCTTTAACTAACATTGCTTTAACTAACATTGCTTTAATTAACATTGCTTTAATTAATGTCGCTTTAACTAACATTGCTTTAACTAACATTGCTTTAATTAATGTCGCTTTAATTAATATCACTTTAACTAATGTCACTTTAACTAACATCGCTTTAACTAATGTCGCTTTAACTAATATCGCTTTAACTAATGTTGCTTTAACTAACATTACTTTAACTAATGTCGCTTTAACTAATGTCACTTTAACTAATATCACTTTAACTAATGTCGCTTTAACTAACATCACTTTAACTAATGTCGCTTTAACTAACATCGCTTTAACTAATGTCGCTTTAACTAATATCGCTTTAACTAACATCACTTAATTAATGTTGCTTTAATTAATATCGCTTTAACTAACATCACTTTAACTAATGTCACTTTAACTAATGTCACTTTAACTAACATCGCTTTAACTAATATCACTTTAACTAACATTGCTTTAACTAACATCACTTTAATTAATTAATGTTGCTTTAACTAATATCGCTTTAACTAACATCACTTTAACTAATGTCACTTTAACTAACATCACTTTAACTAATGTCACTTTAACTAATATCGCTTTAACTAATGTCGCTTTAACTAACATCACTTTAACTAATATCACATTCTAATAATTTACCAATTAAATTCAAAAATTATATGTAACATGCAAATTGATTTGTATAAGAAAATTTTAAAAAATTAAATCAAAAATATCTTGAAATTTGGTTTATAGAACTATCTTTCTAGTATTAATTTAATTAAATTTTTATTATATAAAAATTTTGTTATACTGATCTATAACTATTGATAATATATATATATGATTAATTAGTATATTGCATAGTGCGATATATATATTTAAATAATTAAATTTTTTTAAAAATATATTAGAGTAATTTATAATAAATAGATATAATAGCAAAATAAAAAAAAACTACTTATTGCAAATTTACATATAAGTTTAATTTTTTCTATAGAAACTATTATTAAATTTATATCTTTATTGTATAATATAATTCTTTTTAAAGCTATAACAAAATAATATTTTTTTAAAAAACAAATATATTTATTTTAGGTTTTAATAATCTTTACAATTTAACATATTGGGGTGATTCATAATTACTGTAAAGTCCCGAAAATAAGCAACTCCTGGAAAGTTACTAAAATTAAACAACTCTTCCAAAAAAACTAGTCTTAAGGGTTGCTTATTTTCAGAACTTTATAGTATTTTAATTTTGAAATCAAAAAAAGAAATAAGAGTTATCTAGAGATAAAATGAGCAACTTTTTTTTTTGAAAACTTGTTATCATATGATATTATTATAATAAATTAACAAAGAACTACAAATTATCATTTAAAATATTTTAAAATTCTTAATATTAGTAATATTATATATTTTATTTTCAAATTAATATATCTCCCAATAAAACTTTTAAACAAATAAGAAAAATCATAAAATTTAATAGTTTTTTAGCAAATAATAAGATATTGATTTAATTCAATTGTTTGCAATAGTTCCAACAGTTCATTGATTTTCTTTTAAAATATTAGCTATATTTTTATGAATATATTAGAATATTTTTCTATTAATACTTCTAAAATACTATTTATGTTTTTAATATATAATTGTCGATCGGAAATATAAAATATTTAATATATATATATATATATATATAAATATTAAGTCTCAACAAATATAAAAGTTATTTATAAATAAGCTTACAAATCAAATTAAATAAGATTTATAAACCACTAATTTTGAAATAAATGCATTACTAATTTAATTTGATAAACCTTAATTCTGAATCAAATCATTATTAAAAATTAATATTTAATATTTTGTACTTTATTATACTAAAAATTACTAATAAATTTATTTCAAACTTTTAATAGCTTATATTAAACGAGTGAAAAGTTTTTATACAGATTTCTTTTTTCACTATCTCTGCTAAATACAATTTATATATAATATTGTAATGATTACTATTTTAGTAATTAAGAAAAAAAAGAATTTGTATAAAAACTTTTCAGCCATCTAGTATAGATATTTTTTAAACTTATAAAATTAAATTAATATGAATAAAGAAAATTACAGTACAGTATTAACTACAGTATGCTGCTATAATATTCCTATAAAAAAGACTTGAATATTATTCTAAAGATATATTAGGTAGGTAAAAAGTTGCAATAAAAAACTTTTTTTTTAATTATTATGATTATTGATCCAATACTAGTAATTTTAATTAATATTATATATATATTATATATATAGTATGATAATAGTAGAAACTTTGAGTTTTTAGTTAATAATGAAAAATTAATAATATGTTAATAATAGTTAATAGCTTTGATTATTACTAATAATATAGATATAATGAATTAAATAAACTATCAACAAATTTAATAAAAGTTTAGCCCACCAATATCTTGGCAATTTTTGAAAAAATATTGATGCAACTTTTTATTTCTTATATATTTTCTACTAATTAGCTACGTCATATATTATTAAGTCATTATTAGTTAATAATTAGATTAATCAATTAATAATCATTATTAATAGTTAATAATTTAGGAGGTTTTATATACATATACAGACTATATATGTATATAAAAAAATAATAAAAAATTATATTAGCAGGAATAATAAAAAGGTTCTGTACAGAGACTTTTCATTTACCTGATATATAGAAATTCAAGATCCTCCTTATTATAATACTTTCTCTCTATAAATAGTACCCAAATAGATAATATTCAAGAAATTTGATAGATTATTGAATAGTACCTGGGTACTATATTCACCAATAGCTTGTATACTTTAAACTTATACTCTAAAGTAAAACCAAGTTAGTACAAATAAATAAAATTAAATAATAAATATTCACTACTTCAACAGCTTATATAGATATTTTTTATATGTACCTGTATTATAAAATAAAATTAAACTAATATAAATAAATAAATTAATAAAGTAGTATAATTAAATTCAAGTAAGTTAATTAAGCTCATTTTATATATAAATCTGGGATTATACATACCTTCCATTCTTAAAATTATGTTAAATATTGCGCAACTACTTATTTATACAGAATGTTTCAAAAGCTCTAGAATATAGTTCTTTTTTTTTAAATAATCTTATAGAGATCATGATAATTATAAATAATCTTGATATATAAAATTACTAGACCATATTTTAAAAGTTTTGAAACATCTGGTATAAATATGTGCTATAGAGTAAAAACCTGAAAATAAATATTATGATAAGTTTACTATTGCAACCATGATTAATACTAGTACTAATACTTTAAGAGCTAAAGTTCACCACAATGAAAACTTAAATATTTTTACTCTCTAGCATTCAAATATGTAAAAATATTATTCTTGATAAATCATTAATACTGTTCCTGATAAGATAAAAAAAAAATCAATTTACATATTATTTTTAATGCAAAAATACCAATTTACATACTGTTTCTAATAACTAAACTACTATTGAAATATAAAACTATTGCATAAAAATTTGGCAGTTCACCATTATTGCCTAGCCAGATTATAAGATTAATGTATAATATAAAATTTAAAAAAAAACAGAAATTAGTATACAATTATTTAATAAAGTTTTTCAACCCAAATATTCTTACCAAATTCAAGCAAAATAACACTTATAGACATTATTTTAAAATATGTAATTCAAAGAGAGCTAATATTTAATTTAGCTGAATATACTATAATTTTAATGTTAATAATTCTTAGGGTTTCTCAAAGTTGAATTGAATCAAATATTAGGCATATTTGAATTTGATCGAATCGAATAAGCTCTTAATTCGAATAAATATTTTTAAATCAAATTGAATATTTTGTTAATTTAAATTTGATTTGATTTGAAATTTCTATATTTGAATTTGATTTAAGATTAAATATTTGATCAAATCAAATCAAATCAAATCAAATTGTGAAACCCTAATAATTCTTTTGCTAAATTAATTATTAGCTCTCTTCAAATTATATATCTTGAATAATGCCTATAGAAGTGTTTTATATAGACACAGTACTGTATTATTTTAAGATTAATATTTAAAAAAGTTAAAATCAACATTATGAATTAATCACAGGTTGTGACTTAGCATCCTTATGAGAATCAACTTTGAAATCTTTTAAAAACCCTATTAGAAATAGTATGTAAATCAATTTTTTTTCTATTCTATCAAAAATAGTACTGACAATCTATCAGGAACAGTATTTTTGTCTCAAGTATAATAGTACTGATAAGTAGATAGGTTCACAATTTCTTAATACAGTCAACTCTCCTTATACCGAACCTGTTTATATTGAAATTGGATTATAGTGAACCAGATTTGGCAAAACAGATTTTTCTATAATAATTTAAGCTAGTTATACTGAACTAAAATATTAAATTTCTTTATATCGCATCTGAACTTTTTTTCTCAGCCAGGAACTATGTGTACATATTTCTATATAATGAACTATTATGTAACTTATATATAAAAATCACATGATCAATTTATTAATTTGTTAGCATATATACATACAAACTTTTTACAATAACTAAAATTTAATTAATTGACTTAATTAATAAATTGTTCTAATTTAACTCTAGCAAAAGATTTGTCTATACTAATTTGATAATTCTCACATAATTATTTGATATTAACATAGATGTAGAGAACTGTGATCAACAAAATATGATAATCATGCCCTGGCATCTAGTCAATGTATATAATCGGGAACATACTAAAACTTGCTTAATTCTTTCTCAAAATTCAACAATTGGGTGACTAAGAACATAAGACAATCAAAAACAATACCAGGTTTTAAGAAATAATAGAAAAAGATCTTTAAAAACCAAAATAAAATAGCAAAAAAGCATAAAAGTACAAAATAAAATAAAACTTATCTTTTGTAATCCCCAAAAGTTGAGTTGAAAGTTTTTATTGTGTTGCTTCTTTTTAACACCTTAATACATCTTTTCTATTGTTCTAATTTTTTTAATATTATTTCATACTAAGACTATAGATAGTAGCGAAATTCAAAAAGAAAAGTAAAATAATAATTAATAATCAATACAATTTCTTTTTGAATTTCACCACCTATCTATAGCTAAGAACAGATTAGCCTTATTCTAATAGTGCAAGTTAATAAAAATTTAATATCACTATTATTAATTTGTACCCTGGTTAATGAATGCAGTATTCTATGATTTTGTGAACATAATGTTCACAAAACTATATAACTAACTATTAAAATATGCTATACAGATGTTTCTTAATTTTGGCTAGTATAATAATTATTCACAGCCTAATAATTCTGCTTTTTTTTTAAAAAAAAAAAGATACAATGTGCCTACTCTATTTCCAGTATATAGCATAAATTGTTTAGCTAGAAATGGCTGCATTATTTATCACTATGTTTATTCATATGCATATGCATATAAATTATATAGGTTAGTCTATACCATTATGAGTATTCGGACAAAATTCCTTAAATTGAAATATTGTTGCTCAATCAATGATATTATGTGACAAAACTTGCATTAAAGATAGAGCATCTACTCAAGAATATGGTCCAATGAATTATCAAAGTTTGATTAAAAGTGCCCGAATACTCATAATAGTATGGACTAACCCATATAGCATATTGTATTATTATATGAATGCTATAGTAAGATAATAATATTATCTGTATAAGTTCATAAATTAATCAATTAGATACGTATTAGAAATTCTTCATTGTATTTTGTATAAATATCATAGTGATTAAGTTATTCATTTTTTATCTAGTATTATATTAACAAAAAAACAGGTAATTCTTACCGCAGCACAAAAACATAATATTTGTTAAGCAAAAGAAATGAATCAAATATTAAAAATATAGATCTCGTGAATATGTATCAGGTTGGAAAATCAATGATAATGGATATTCTGAAGAAAAAAGAACGTTGGTTAGCTATTATAACTGAAGAAGAAGGTGAAGTAAAAAAATTTCATGTACCAAAATGGCCAAAACTTAAAGAAGCTCTTAGCCTCTAGGTAAATAACACACTTAATAGTGGTCAAGATATTGATGATTATATTCTTAAGACAAAAGCAAAGTTTTTTGCAGATAATTTTCATATTGATGATTTTCACCAATCTGATGGTTGGCTTACTGGTTTTAAAAAATATTATGAGCTCTGCCAATTTAAAAAAAAGAGTGAATTAGCAAGTGCACCTCTTATGGATCAAATAGAAAATGACCAACTTGCCTTACAAGAATTACTTCAATTTTATGATCTTGATGATATTTGGAATGCTGATGAGACGGGACTCTACTGGAAAATGAGACCTTCTCGTACTTTGGCTCATTCAAGATTAGCAGGGTATAAAAAAGAAAAGTCGCGTGTATCAATTTTGTGTGCTGCAAATGCAAGTGGAACTGAAAAAATGAAACTTGCTTTTATTCATACTCATAAAACACCATGTCCTTTACGAAATTTTAACTATACTAACCTTCCTGTTTACTATTATTAGAATAAAAAAGCTTGGATGCAAGTAGATATTTTTAATCAACTTCTTCTTAAGCTTAATGATTGAATGAAACTAAGAAATCAAAAAGTTATACTTTTAATTGATAATGCACCAGTGCATATTGTTCTTGATAAATCTGAAGCGAAACTAGACTGTTTGCAAATAGAATTTCTTCCAGCAAATACAACCTCGATTCTTTAACCCTGCGATGCAAGAATAATCTATTCATTTAAGTGCTACTATAAAAGTCTTTTTGTACAAAACTGGATTAGTGCATATAATAACATGCAAAATGGTGTAGTAAATAAAATAGTCTTATACAATATTTATGATGCCATAATTAATACAGCCATAGCATGGTCTATGGTATCACCAAATACTATTAGAAACTGCTAGAAAAAAAACTGGCATTCTTCCGTATAATGATAACAATAATAACTCTGAAGAACTTATTGAACTTGATCAGAACAGGTAATTAGTAACGAAAAAATTAATATCTATAAACTTAAAATGTGCACTTGTTAATTTTCATATCGATAATTACTGCTATGTTATAAATATTTTATCAAACAAAAAAAAAAATTTAGTGAAATAGATGATGAATCGAAACTTGCAGAACTAATTGGCTGCTTATCAACAGACGATTCTTTTATCGTATATGAATATATCTATGCTGAGGATGATGAGGTTAAAGGTGGGCTTACTGAAGAAGAAATTTTGAATATTGTTGAAAGTAAAGATAAGAAAGAAAGTGAGGAAGAAAATGAAGAACTTATCAAAGAAGAGAAAGTTGGCTATATGGAGGCAGGAATTTATGTGAACAAAATGTTAAGGTTTTTATATAAACAAGGTCCAGAGTTTGGAACTGTCGAAGATAAAGTAAAGATTTTAAGAAAATTAAACAAGCGGGTTCAACTAAATATCATACAAAATCTCAAACAAGCTGATCTCCATCACTATTTTCAAAATGCCGAATAGAAATTTTTTTTTTCTTTATTTTATACTATTGAAATTTTTTATTTTATTTTATTATAGATATACTATACGTATATACGTACTTTTTTTCTTTGTATTCTTCATTTTGTATTGTACATGTCGATATATGCTTATAGAGTAGTTAATGTTAAATAAATCTTATCATATTATATAAAAAAAAAATTTTTGATTTTGATCACATGAACATAATTTTATTGGTCAGTTATATATACCGAACCGTTTGGTATAGAGAGCGAACTGTATAAAGCGAACTCACTTTATACCAAACAAAATCTTCCAGAACATGCAGTTCGGTATAAGGAGAGTCGACTGTACTATTATGTTAGTCAAATTGACATAATAAAAAAATATTTTGTTAATTGTCAATCTAAGTTTAAACATTAAAATTAGACCTTATATATAAAGCTATACAAAGTTAAATTTTTGGTTTGCATTACCTGCTGATCTATTTTTTCAATTTTTAAAAAGATTTTTTTTTTTTTAGATTTCAATTGTGCTAATTGTTCTATTTTAGCCATTTAATTTTCCTATAAATTAATCTGATATTACCTTATTTTTTTAGAATTTTCTAATAGAACTAATAAATAAAATTCGATTGGTAACCCAAATTTCTAATTCATATTATAGTGAAAAATTAACTATATATAGTCTTAAATATGAATATAAGTCTATTAATTACTATAAATTAAAAAAAAATCTGACTGACCAACTATTGATTTTGAAATTCATATAATATAAAATAAAAAACTAACTTTGCATAGTTTAACAGCAAACCAAATTCAGGAATCAAGAATATTTACTTACCAGTATATAATACTCTTCAAATTATATTGTTCATGTTAAATCTTAAGTCTTAAATATTGTAACGATTGATTTTTTCTGTAGCTTTTATTTCTTATTATAGCGATTATAACTATAATAATCTTATCTTTAATAATATTATATAGTATTATGTATTTTGAGGCTTAGCATATGTACAACTATGTATATATTATAATTATTACAAATATGCTATAGTTACTAAAAATATATAGAAAATATCATAATCTTTATAATTACGCTCTGGAAAATTGGCATATATATAAGTGCTTGCTCTTGCCCTTGTTTGAGCAATAATATATGCTCTTCAAATTCTTTTCTAAATATAAAGTATAAATTTAACTTATTCTTATAACAAAAGCCTAATAAATTACAAATACTCACATACTATAATTTACTAGCAAATTTGTAATCTTTTAACATTAACCAAATAGAGTTAAACTCAATATAAAAGTGCCAAGCTCTCTTTTATGATTGTTATAGTATTTAGAATTACTTGTTAAAATAGAGATTAAAACAGCAAATTGACAAATCAAACAGACAGAATTACTTAGCTTTTATATTATACTTTGTAAATATAAAGAATTGGTTTTATTAGAAATAAAAATAGCAAAATAAATTCACGATCATAATATTATTTACAGTATTTGGTAGTCTAAATAGCAATTGTTACAATAGAATATTTTTTAATAGAATACTTGATATGTAATAATGTATAATAAAAATAATTTACTATTATGAGAAACTATATAGTAGTCTCCCAATAAAAATTTTGTAATATACAGTTACACAATTTAATTGTATAATTTATATGGGTAATCTAAATATTATCTTTTTTTTTTTGTTTTAACAGTAATCACTTTATTATGTCTGAACAGTTAAGTATATTACAAAGTAGTACAGCAGCCTAGTCTATATATTTCTATATATTCTAGATCTCTCTTTCTGCAGTATTGTAGTTCTCAGACTACTATACTCTATTCATGTGTAAAGCATTATACGGCTGCTCTAAGGTGCCCATGTGTAACTATCTAGCTATTGATTTACATCCTCTTTGGCCTCTAACTTACTAAAAAATTCCCTTCCGGATCAACAGAAAGCTGACTTGCCTATTTGCTAAAGCACTTGTTCCACTCATATGCCTTACCTAAACTTCAGTAATTTTATGCCATAGCTTGACCCATGCACTCAGAGTTAAAGCTAAGGGGGCATCTATAAATAACGTTATGTTTGAGGGGGAGAGGGGGTCCCCCAAAATATAACGATTTTCCAATATTTAGAGGGGATTCCCAAAATATAATGCAATTTTTTTATAAAAATTTGTTTAAAATTTGATTCAGTAGTCCAAATTGGATGATTTTGGTACCATTCGAATCGTCTCGAAGAGAGGAGTCGAATAGTACCAAAATCATTTGATTTGGATTATTGGATTATATTTTATTAACAAATACTATTGGTTATTATATTTTCTTATAAAATTACTATAAAATTAATAGCATTTCATTAATAAAACGTTATTCAGTGGTCTAAATAAAATTATTTTGGTACCATTGGATTCGTCTCACAGAGACGAATCGAATGGTACCAAAATCATTCTGATTGGATCACTGGGTCATAATATATTCAAAATTTTGTAAAATTTTATATATAAATATATGGATTTTTAAAAATTTTTTATATAGTCTAGGGAGGGGTTAAGAGCTACTATATAGGGGTACATAATGTTATTTATGGATGCCCCCTTTCATCAAAACATACTGCATCTAACAAATTTCTCTAAGCATCATATACAACAGTTCACTAGGACCTTTTGCAACTTAGAAACTCAATACCAATTTAGCTGCAGAGCTATATTATAAAATTCTAAAGTTGATACAAGAAAAAATATAAAAACCAAGTTGATATAACCAACAAATGCCAATTCAGAACATTAACTTAATATCTACTAAAGCTAAAACAAACAAGTCTTTGAAACAAGTCTCAACTTACTGACTCAACTGGCTTTAACAATTTATTACTTATAATATAACAAATCCCAATAGCATAATCTAGAGGTCTTGATCCTTCTAGTCAAGAATGGGTTATGAGTAAATTCTAGAAATAGATAGCTCTAATTTCTTATTCTCCTATAAATCAATATGTATTTTTACTATATAATTCAATCATATTTTTAATAAAGAAAATAAAGGAAAGACCTCTTTTGGAAAAAAAAAAAAAAAAAAAAAAGATACATTAAATTTATTTATTTATTTTATTATTATAAATAAAAATTATCTAATAAATATACATATTATTAATTTAAAAAAAATATCACAGTAATACTAAATAAATAAATAAAATAAATAGATTCTAATTAATTAATATAAAATAAAAATCTAATTTCTCGAAAATAATCGAACTCTTTCTGACAATCATCTGAACCAAAATTTCCACCAAACAAAAACAAAAATTCTGTTGGAGAGGAGAAGAACACTTATGGAATGGTTTATATAAAGGTCAACTTACTCTAAGAGGGACTCTTTTACACATTTGGCATGCAAACCAGAAGCATTAGGAAATAAGATAGCTGGTAGAAGGTGGCACCCTTGGTTCCAAAATTCTGAAAAGAAGGTGTTTATGAGAAGTTAGGGCCTTTTTGTCGACAAAGTAATCTATAATGCAAAAGAATAGAATAGAAGGAAAACAACAAATGAGTTTTTTAACAGCATTCCTTAGAAATTTGGAGACTTTCTTTTGAATAACGTACATCATGGCTTGGTTCAAAAGGAGCCTTAACAGAGACATGGGAAAAGAGATCTTTTAGGCATGGCACTTGTCATTTAGAGGTAGTTCTTATATACTACCTGCCAACAAGCTCAGAGTTTATTACTCACTGAAAAAACTTAGTACTGTGCAGGCTTGGGTAGATTTTTCTTTGGTGTTTCCTCTTGGTTTTTTTTATCTCTTTCTCGTTTTTGCCACTCTATCTAAAAATTTTTGAAAAAAAGTAGGCATTTGGGCTCACCCCCTCCAAAAGATTGGCATTGTTTACATCTTCCTAATTCGGATATACTTAGTAGAACACAACCATGTATTTGTTTTGTTTATCAATACAGTGCTATGGTATGAGGAAGAGATCGGTACCCCATTTAGGAGATACCCGAGTTTCGTTGGTGCCCGGAACAAGTCCTCTACGATAAGGTGACATCTTATAATTGAGATATATTAATTAGTTACAATTATTATATAATTTTTATCCTTATGCTTGACACGAGCTATAATAGTGTGTCATGGCTACTTTTCTTTTTTTTCGCTTTTTTCATCTTGGTTCATTTATGTTAGACTATTTTAGAATTTGTTAAAAAGTTTTTTTTTCCACTGTGAGGTGTTTTTTTTCTAAAATATTTATGTTTCTTATAAACATAACTTTATTTTTTTCACTTTTATATATGAATAAGAGTTTTAATTTTGTTGTCGGGTTTAGATAGAAAAAGTCTGAAAGAAGGGAGAAGTGGTTATGATAGGCGATAGGTACTATCTGTAGAGAGCTAGATCATATCCAATTGCAGGAGGGGAATCCTACTATAGCAAGTCGAATATAGGTACTTAGTGAATAACTGGGTTAGTCTTTACTTGTAATTTAGGTATGGTTGTGTGGCCCTTAGGCATGGCACATATCGTTTAGAGATAGTTCTTATATGCTATCTGCTGACATGTTTAGAGTTTATCACTCACTGATAAGTCTCTCTAAAATTTTAATAGTCTAAATGATTATTACAAAGCCTAATAAAGTAAAGGCATGACTGCCGAATTATTATAAGAAAAAAAAAAAAATTTCTTGAAAATAATTTATTTATATTTAATTTATTGTATTTAATTTAATTATTATTATTATTATTATTTTTGGTATTAAGGGTAAGGTGAACGTTGATCATTTTTACTAGTGATCATGTTACTAATTTTTTTACAATAACATTTAATTAAAATCAGGTGATGATTATATAATATTTATATTGTGTAATCTAGGCAAATTTTGATCAACCTAGGAAGAATTAATGATATATGCAAGTATGTTTTTTTAAAATAATACAGGAGTTCAAATTATTATAATTAGAATTAGAAGGGTCTAATCTATCTACCCTAAAACTTTTATGAAAATCAGTTACATTTTTAAAAACTTTTATATATAACATGTATTCGATTTTTGTATAATATTTTTTTGGTTGATCTACTTATATAAGAAATGATCTATATTCACTCTACTCTTAAGGTAACCTCTTTGGTCTGGGGAACTTTTTATTAGAGTATAGACAAAGTTTTATATATAATTACAATGATGGTACATCAAGCCACATGTGTATCTTTTGAGTGCCTATTTAAGTAGTCCGCCTGAAGGTTCTACACTATCTGCCATACCTGCACTCCAACTAGAGGGGTACACATTTAAACCATCTGGTTCTAACTACCTCTATCTGCCCTCTAACCCAAGTAGGTTTTCTTACTATTCATATACTAGATTTTGGTATCACCCAATGAGGATTTTGCACCCTACCTTAGAACACTTAACTATCCTTGAGGTAAACCTAACATAGTGGTACATGTCCCATACATGTATTTACATGCTTGTTTCTATAACTTCTTCCTAATTAGTACATATTGACTTGCCATTCCATATGCGTATCTCACGCCACTTTTTGGGGTGCTGCCGTTCTATAGATGTTTTTTAAGTACCAACCTTCCTAACTAGCAACTGTTACATACTCCTTGTCCTTGTTTTGGTTTCTAGCAACCCCAGTACCCTGCATTTAGACCATTTTCTTACCCAGATTCTTTATTGGTTCCTCCTTTACTTCTAGCCGGCAACTCGGAAGGGTCGGTCTGCCCAGGCTTTAGGTGCCTAAAGGACGCCCTCTTCTTGGTTCATACTTTCGGAGCGTATGTCCTTTTTCTCCGATGCAACAACCTGGAAGTTTGGCTAGTATATTTTTTGCCATTAGGACCTGGTCGCTTAGTTCTCTGATCTCGAGCCCCAGTTCAAATTCAGCTCTCCTGTAGTACCATTATAGATTACTACCACTTCCAAACTCGGGACTTGCCAAATAGGTTTTTGGTTATTCCGGTTCCCTGGATTTATTGCGCCAAAGCTTTCATTACTAGATGGTATGACCAAGGTTACAGATTAATCTAGATCCAACTGATAGAATGCTATTAACTATATACAGATCTATTTTTCAAACTCGTCACCAGTAGGATTTGAACTCTAGACCTGCCGCTTGAAAAGGGTGATGACTAGACCACTACACTAAATTGCCACACCTCTTTTAATTTAATTAATTATTTATTTATATATATTTAATTTATTATAAATATTTAAAATATTATCAATTATGACCTGTAGGTCGATAGCATAGCGGTTATGCTCCCAGGTTGCAAATTGGAAGGTTGCCAGTTCAATTTCTCCTAGTAGTGAAATAATGAAAACCCAAATATAGAAGTAAAACACTGCAAAGTATGAGGGAACTTGGAACATCTATAGATAGACATATTTGGAGAATAGTTATTCTGAGAAGTTGTGGCTATAAAACGAGGTGTATTAGAAATCTGATTTGAAATAACTGAAGTCACAAGACATAATGTGAGGCCGAGTCTGATAAAGATACTACAAAAACTCGTGGCAACACCGGATTGGCTTGTAAAATCCCAGTACAATAGAAAGGTGATTCGATCTCTTCGAAGTGTTATGCAGGTGGTCAGATCTAGGCCCCAATGAGAGAACCAGAGAATATCAAGCAATAGAATTCTAAATAGATATACATAATACCCATATGGGTTATGAAGGCCCTATAACACTAAGTAGCGTGCGTATTAGAGTTAACTATATAATAGCTGGGACCAAAGTCATGGTGAGACTTGCCGAAGAAATAAAAAAAAAAAAAGATATTATTGATTATCTAATCATTTTCATCTATTATTAATTTATAACCTTATTTATTAGTTAGTTCAATATACCTTATTATTTAACTTTTCATATATGCTCACAACTTATTTCGCTTCAATACATTATCTAAATTATCTTTGTTCTATTAAATTCGAAGTTTTAACGCATATATATATTTTCTTTTATTTATTCACTAATTTAGTTAAGGTTTATAGTTGTCCTCCCCTATAATCACACAGTTGGGCACATACCTATCTAGTAATAGTATAGAGGTGTAACTATATAAAAGTACTTTTATATAATCACATTATATAAAATTATAAATATATGTGATTATAAAGAAGTAATTATAAATTATATAATTAGTAACAAATTTTGCTATTTTTACTCAAACTTTGACAATAGATATCTCGATAACTAGTAATCAAAATCAGCTCAAATTTATATTGTTGATAGTGATTATATTCTTATATAGTATATAAAAATTTTAGCCAATTTGGTTTAATAGGTTTCAAAAAATCACTTGTATATGATAGTTAAATTTTTTTAAAAAATTAACTATTATATACAAGTAGTTACTTGAGAACTACCATACAAAATCAGCTGAAATTTTTATATATCATATAATAATATCATTATTTTTTTTATTTATTTATTTTTTTTTATATTCGGCAGTCATGCTTTAACTTTATTAGGCTTTGTACGAACCCTATAGACTCGTAAAATTTTACACTAAGTTGCATTTTAG
>CAJVPY010001725.1:0-18391 GCA_910591965.1 Dentiscutata erythropus | reverse complement strand
CTTTGGGCGAAGATATAATTCACATTAGTTTTTTTAATCTGCTTCGAATTATTTCGAATTATTTTGCGTAAAATTGTGTTATTTCTTGCGTAATATTGCGTAATTATCTTACGTAATATTTCGTAATTATATATTTCGCAATATTGCAAAAGTTATTACGGTTTTCTTACGCTTCGTAAATTATTGCGCAATATTACGCCCTATTAAATTTGCTGATGTAGCTAGACTTGTTAATTACAAATTCAATATCTGGTTTATAATATGAGTCTAGTTTAATATTTTTACTAATTATATTTTAGTTATTCAAATCTAGATAAATTTTAACTATTCTAGCAGGTTTAGATTACAGATAAATATAGTAATTAGTTCGAGTTTTTATTCTTGCATATAGTTTATACTAGTACTCTCCAATAAGCCGGCTCAATGAGCTTTGCTAAAAATTGCCATTGGCTCATTAAGGCTTATTTAGTTTTTATACTATATAATATATAAAAAATATCACTTATTTGTATAGTTTATAATATATACTATACAAATAAATAATATTTTTATATATTATATAGTATAAAAACTAAATAAGCCTTAATGAGCCAATGGCAATTTTTAGCAAGGCTCATCAAGCCGGCTTATTGGAGAGCACTAGTTTATACTTATTTATTTATATATGAATTGAGTTTTTATCTAGTTTTTCTATATGTTTAATTATATAAAATTATTTAATAAAGATATGGGGGTAAGTTAGACAAATTTTTTCTAAGTAAAAGTTTTTCTAACTTTAAGTTTAAATAACTAAGCAATTATTTTATTAAATTTAATAAAAAAATTTTTTATTTTAATTTTATATAATTTCAAGATTAAATTAAAAAATTTTTTTAGTAAATTTGATTAAATAGTTGTTAAAATATTTAAATTTAAAAATTAAAAAAATTTTACTAAAAATGATTTGTCTCTTTTCTACTGACTCACCTCTATATACAAGGCCTTATTTTTTAAAATTAAAAAAAAAAACTTTAAATAAAATATTTAACAAAATTTGATAAATTTTTTTATATTAATTTTACAAATAAATAAAATTAAAATAAAACAAAAAAACTTCAAAGTTTAAAAAAATCTGCCTATTAGTAAATTATGTATTTTTAAAATTTTTTAAAACTTAAACAAGGTTTTTTCAATAACTAAATCAAGTTAATGATTTTTTTTTATTTCAATTCTATATCTTAGAATAAAAAAATTTCATCACTCTTGGTCAGATGCGTGTCAAGAAAACTTTACTCAAGGTTTAGAAAAAATCTGTTTCATCTATTTAGTAGTGATTTTGAATTTTTTAAACTTTGAGCGAAGCTTTCTCGATAACTACCTAACCAAATTCGATGAAAATTTATTTATTTTAATTCTACACATTCTTAAAATTTCCCTCGAATTTGATCAGGTAGTTATCGAAAAAACTTTGCTCAAAGTTTAGAAAAAATTTGGTTCATCTGTTAGTAAATTGTTTTCTGAATTTTTTAAATTTTGAGCGAAGTTTTCTTGATAATCACCTGACCAAATTCAATAATTTTTTTTTTTTAGTTTAATTTTACACATAAATAGAAAAATATAAAAAAATTTTCATCGAATTTTGTCGGGTAGTTATCAAGAAACTTCGCTCAAAGTTTTAAAAAATTCAAAAGCACTTACTAGTAAACGGAACAGATTCTTTCTAAACTTTGAGCGAAGTTTTCTCAACATAAAACTGACCAAATTTGATGATGAATTTAATCAGGTAGTTATCGAGAAAACTTCGTTCAAAATCTTAAAAACATCAAAAAATTGTTTACATGAATTTTGATTGATCTTCATCTAACATCTTGCTGGGTACACATGCACATGCATTTTTTGCCGAAATATCGTGGATAAATAGATGTACGCGTCTCGTGGATACTAGAAAAAAAGAATAGCTAGTTTTATAACGATAAAATATTCTAGATAAAATATTCTAAATAATGGCACCGACGCTTGAAGACGTTGCGAAGCCACAGAGTATGCCTAGTGGTCCACGAAATGTACTTCGTTCTAATGACTCTGCAAGTCTTTGGAATTGTACACTCTCACCGGGTAATTTTCTGTTTTGAAAAGTTTAGTTCTAATACAATAGTTCCGCTGAGGAAATCTCCACCTGGCTATTACTAAATTACCAGGTTATCCATATAAGTCAGTATAGATTTCAGGCAGCCACGCAACAGCAATTTTTGCCCGCTTTTTTTTGAAACTACTGTATTTTTTTCTCTTTAATAATAGGTTGGTCACGAGAAGAGAGTGACATATTAAGGAAAGCGCTCATGAAGTTTGGAATCGGCAACTGGGCAAAGATTATCGATTCACAGAGCCTTCCAGGAAAAACTAACGCTCAAATGAATTTGCAACTTCAGAGAATGTTGGGACAACAAAGTACAGCAGGTAACCTAAATTTATCATATTTTTTTGATATTTACTCATAAAAATTCACATTAAAAAGCATTACTACCATAGAGTTTGCTGGTTTGCACATCGATCCCTTGGTGATAGGAGAAAAAAATTCTAAGATTCAAGGATCAAATATAAAACGCAAAAACAATTGCATCGTCAATACCGGAGGTATAAACATATTTATGTCCATTTTTTATCATTTAAACTATTGAAAATAAATTCTAATTTAGGAAAACCTACGAGGGATGAGATCAAACGAAGAATTCAACAAAACAAACAACTGTAATTATTCAATTTCTATAGTTTGAGTATTTTTCTAACAATTATAATTTTTAACATTTGATTTGTTTCTATTATAAATAGATATGAGATCTCTGAAGAGGAGTGGAACAATATTATATTGCCAAAGCCTGAGGATGTTAGCATTACTTTTCAGTTATAAAGTTGAAATAAGTTTTGTTATTGGATCTTTTAAAATATGACATGTTTTAACTTTGGATTCTATTAAATTTTTTTTTTTTTTCGTCAAAGCCACAATTGGGTAAGATCCTAGATTTAATTATATAGTCAGAATTAAAGATTTATTAATAGCATTCTCGTTTGTAGTATTAGAATCTAAGAATGAAGATCTCCGACGTTTACAACAAGAACTGGAAAGTGTTCGGGCACAGATAGCAAGCTTGCGACGTAAACAACAGGAAAAAGATTGTTTCTAATCAATATTCTATAAAGTAATCGATTAAGGTCAGATACATTGGTTCATGTTATCATAAATTATTAAAAAATCTATGATAAAAACAATATAACCATGTCAATTTAATTAATGATCGCACAAACCCATTACTCCATTTATCAATTAGTGAACCTTAGGGATAGTAAAAAAAAAACGGTTTAAACTGGTTTAAACGTTTTTTCATTGTTTTAAACCTTTTTTTAAAACATTGACGTCTGATGCTAAATTTTGCCGAAGCTGAAAATATTGTCTCCGATTGGTTAATTTTAATCAGCTATATAAATTCGAATTTATTAGATATTGCATAAAAAAAATTTTTATTTGATCGCTTTAATTTTTATCAAAGCTATTACATTTTTAATGCGAATTTGCTTATCGGCCAATACAACCTTTCATTCTATATTAATTGAAGGTTTACAATATTATCACTATGGTAAATCTCATTGAATAAGTTTTTGCGAGCTTTTAATAAATCTTCTATATCTCTTTGACCTTTTATCGTTTAACTCAGTCTTTCTAATTACATTTTTGGAGAGTGTCGTTCAGGTTCAGCGACTTAGTATAGTTTAACCGGATTTCTTTTAACGGAGCCTTTCACGAACGTTTTGTAGAGTTTTACTTTTTCCCTATGGTCATATACTTCTTGCGTTCTTGTCCAGAAAACTTTTCCAAGCTATATCTCAACATCACCCTTGGCATTTGATGTGCATGTTGATTCAAAAATTTGACAAGGGTTGATTTTGATTTCTACTGGGTTATAAATACAATAAATAGTAGGTTCATGGATAGATTATGTAATTAAAATGTAAAGGACACATATTACCTTGCCCACTTCCCTTAATGTCCATCCTGTTGCTTTATGTATCAAATCTTCTGTGTCATTTAAAAACATTTCTGCCAATTTTAACGCATCATCATATTTACCATTATTAATAAAACATTGTGTCGATACTATTGCAATCCTTCTGTCCCAGATTCGGTTTGATACTGCTAGTTTATCATATAACCATAGTCGTTTAATATCAGGTTTATCTTTCAGAAATTCCCCAACGATTTGGCTTGCCGAGGAATCAACCAAGTCCCAGTTATTAACTCCTTCTCGCATTTGCTCAACAAAAAATTTAAAAATTTCCGTAAGCTCTACTGGATCTTGTGTATTTTTAAATTTTGTCACTACATTTATAACTGCTAACAGCCTTTCCTCATGATACTTTGACTGAATAAGCTCTTTTAAAATTGAATATGGCAAAAAACCCAGGCTTTTTGATAGAGAACGCACATCGGGTACTTTAACGCCCATTAAAATGTCACCCTCTCCATATGCTGCTACACGAAAGTATTTTGTTAGAATGGTGGCTCTTTGCTCAGAGGCTTTAGACGTAAGTTCTGCATTAATTTCGGATAATCCTATTTCTTTTGATTTTAACTCTTCTGACGCGATTAAGTCATTAGATATCGGACGTGCGCGTTTAGTGGGTTTCGGTGCTAACTCAATTGCTGTACGTCTCAAGGTATCTGTTCGGTCTTGACTGTGTTGTTGCTTAAGCCTGCTACTTCTTGTTTCAACCATATTAATCCTAATATCCGTATAACGATAAGTATTTTTGTAAAACGCCCTTTAACTGTTAACTGAACCGCGATGTGAAATGATCAACGATTATGCTATTAATTATTATTATTGGTCCGGAGCTACAGTATTATATGAGTGCTGCCAAGGGAAAAAGGCCGCCGTTCTATTATATTTGTGTACAATAGTGTTCCAAATCGAAAATCGATTAATCGATGAATTGGCAAATAATCGATTGATAATTTATTAGACAACTAATCGATTGTCGACGATTAATCGACTAGTTATCAGTTGATACGTAGTGAAGTTCCAGTGACACCATTTGGTCCGATTTGTATCACTAGTATACAGTTAGCCGTCTATGGAAAATTTATTAGATTTTTCACAGCCACGCATATCGGTTTTGGCAAGTTTAATTCTTTAATGGATCCTAATTAGACCGATTGCAATTGAAACTTCGTTTAACGTTATTTTTTTTTCATATTTACAGAGGGGGAGGGGTGAAAATTAAACATAAAAATTAAACATAGTGTACTGAGAATCCCGGACGTAAGCCGAAAAATCCCCGGCTGCTATGCTGGCTATCATATCGATCAAACTTTCATTTCTATTTGTTTAATTTTTTGAAGCCCAGGAGATGGAGGAGGGATAACATTAAACGAAGTTTCAACTTCAAACGGCCTTATTTATACATATTCTAAGTGCACTGATAAATTAGCGATCTTTAATGAAATATTCACGAATTTGAATGCTGTTAAACCCCAAAACCGATATGCATGGTGAACAGATTTTGTTGGTATTGTGAGTTATCAGATTTGAAAACATTATAAGTTATCAGACGTGGCGGATTAATTTTTTATTAGATTTACAGGATCAGTTTAACAGTATGAATCTAATCATTTATAATGTTATCAAATCTGCAGTACTGATACAAAATCTGTCAACCATGTATATCGGTTTTGGGAAGTTTAACAGTAGTTGAAACTGAGCAACGAAGCGGAAATTTGTATGCTGGGTGAAACTAGTATCGACCGGATTCGGATTTGGCGAAATACTTGGGTACCTACAGTGTTTAAAATTCAATGTTCTCACGGTTCTCAAGAACATACAATTTTTTTAAGGAACAATAATATTTAAAATAAGGTTCTCTTATTTGAGACCATTTTATTACTTTAAAATGTTCCAAAAAAATATTCAATCTAATAAACTAGTGCTCTGAAAGGTCATTTGGGTTGAGTTTAGAGTCGAACCCAAGCCAAACTCGAGCAAAATCGGATATCTATAGACTTGTAATTCAATTATTTTAAAAATTAAATAATGCTACAATACAGTAATTAGCTGGTGCAAAGAGTCTTAGAGTTGGGTTTTTAATTTAATTAATTCAACCCTTTTAGGAGAACATTGAAAATTTTTTATGAACACTAATAATTTATTTATGATTTCATCCTGATACTCTACCGTATCACTAGTAAAATTCCCGTGACTGCTGATTATCAGATTTTAATTTAAAAAAAAAAAAAATTATAATTTTCTTTTTATATTTTTATATATCCATAATTTCGCAATGGGTCAACCAGTTCGGTGAGTATCAATGCTTAAGATACTTTTGACGCATTTAACAAAATATCGAAATTAACAAATCCAGAAGTGTTGATTATTCTTATTTTTCGTTGTTGCTTCTATAATTTACAAGTCTTTACTCTAAAGGTCGCGTTCTCGGATTCAAACGTTCAAAAAGCAATCAATCACCAAATACAACATTAATCAAAATTGAAGGTGTTTCGGCTAAAGAAGATACACAATACTATCTGGGAAAGCATGTAGCCTATGTATATCGTGCCAAGCGTGAGGTATTTGAAATAAATTAATTTTAAATCATAATTATTACATCATTATTTCAACTATAATGGTACATGTAGAAAAACGGAAGTAAAATTCGCGTCATTTGGGGTCATGTAGCTAGGTATTTGTTATCGTTAGTTTAATTATCATTTATTTGCATTCATATTATTAATTATGCGGAGCACTTGATATTTAGGCCTCACGGTAATGGTGGTGTCGTGAAAGCCAAATTCAGAAAGAATCTTCCCCCAAAGTGTTTTGGTGCGAGTGTTCGAATTGTAAGCATAAATTTTATTGTCTTTATTATATTCCAAGAGAAGAGCTTTAACTCATTTGTTTTTTTATTCTTTGAAATTAAAGATGATGTATCCATCACGCATTTGAGATTAGGATTGGTAAAAGTCCTTAGGTCCGGGACTTTAGGACCTGGTCTTTAAACCTGGTCTTTAAAGACCAAGTCCAAATTTAAGGACCTAGGGTCCTTAGGTCTTTAAAAAGTCCTAATATACAAATTTATAATAGTTTAAAATGAATTATAATTTATTAAAAATAATAAAATTCATTTCAACTGCAAATTTCTGCTATTGCATAACTCTGGACATCCTAATCAATATATATACAGTATAATTTCAATAAAGTTTTAAATACATAGTTTAAGATCATAATCATTTATTTAATGTATATAACTCACATAATAGGGGGTTTCAGACCTAAAGTTCAGGTTTCTGATTTCGAATTAAATTAGTAATGTAATCAGTGATCTATAAATCTTATTTATTTTTATTTGCAAGCCTATTTATATAATAAGTTATAATATACATCATTAAAAAAGTTTGTCATTTCTAAATGACTAGTAATTATTTTTTAGTTTCATATGATTACAATACAAAAATGAATTACATTGAAAAAATGGTAATAGTCATTTATGTAAACATATATATATTCAAATCATGCTGGGGAATAACCCCAGGCCTATGATTTTAAATAATGAATAACATACAATAGAATTTTATATATTCATATTCGTAAAAAAATAATAAACTATATGAATTAGAAAATTTACTGAATATCAAATTTTAAACTATTATACGATTGGTTAAGCAGATACAGTTTTTTTTTTATTGCTTTTGTCAAAATAATAACTAAGAAGACTTTTTTGTGAAGGATTTAGGCTACCGAGGTATTGGAATAAGGTATTGTCATCTCCGAGAACTGAATATACTACAACAAGTGTATCGACAACAGCTTTGCGAATCTCTGATTTTTGATCATTAAATCCCTAGGATAAAAGCATATTTTGATTAATTAACAAATTAAAATAATTTGGGCCAACATAATAATAATTAAATAAATCCTATCTCATAATTTAACAAAACCAACCTTAATTGTTAATGGAACAATTATACCAATTAGTCTTTCCAAAGACTTTTTGTCAAACCTTTTAACAAGTAGAGATAATGCCGTAAAAGCGTATTTTTTCATAGTTGCCCGCGAACTAGAAGACATATTATCACCACTAGGAGAACTCACACCCAAAGAATTACCTAATAAGGTTGATTCCATAATGTCAATCAAGGCATATAAGCCAACTTTGCAATCAACATTTTGAGCAAAGTTCTCTAAAATCTCTTCCGCTTGACCGCAAACCTACAAAAATACGATTTATGTCAGAAAATTTATTTCAGCAATGAGAAAGATGATAAAGAAATCAATTTACGTTTACTGATGGATCAGAGCTACACTCTAATAAAATTCGTAAAACTATTCCTTCAGAACCCCTAACGTAATCCGGCTGGTTAGTAAGTAATTGGCCAAGTAGCATAACTGCATTTTCCCTTAATTCTGCAGCCTATTAAAGAAGATAAGAAAATGAATATATATATATATATTTTTCGGAAACTGATGGATTATAAAATTAAAGTAAACCTCATCGAAATCGCTCAGGAATCCTATTAATGCTGTTAATAATTCAGAAAACCTATCTCCATTTTCCCAAATGTCTGATGTTGTTTTCCTATCTGACAATGGTGTTTCTTTAGATAATCGAGCCAGTTTACGGAAAAGACTTATGTCTACATCATGGTTATTAAGGCGTGCTAAGTGAGTAACGAGTAACAGTCGTCTTTCCTGAACAGAAGCCGGAAGCGGTGGTCCTGCTTGCATGACTAAAGGCAATAAATTGTGTTAAAAATATGCTTAAAATCTGTCTCAAAAATTGACACGTACATTCACTACGTTTTAGAGCCCTTTCGCGAGCACCTGGTAATGCACCTTCTTTTCTTACTGGGGATGTCGGGGATTGTGTTTGTTGCTCTGTAGAATGTGTTCCATTTATTTCTTCAGTTGGCTGAGAATTAATGGATTCGTTAACCTTTTCAGCGTTTGTTGGAAAAGCTTGTAAATTTTCCGGTATCTGCTCTGAATGTGATAATACACCATTGTTATTTATTATTGGATTGTTTCGGGACAGAGTTTTCTCCATCTCTGAAAACTCTGAAGTTTCAACTTCTTGTATAGTGGTTAATGTTTGTTCATCTCCATTGTTAAATCTTTCATCTGGGTTCAAGTAGAACGGATTAACGTTGCCGCCAGTTAAAGTATTAGAAAGATGTTTCAATGTATCTTCCGAAATAAAAATGCTTGCTGGTCGGCTTAGTGCCGCATCGCCAAAGTTTTCTGTTGCGCTCTCCTTTAAAAATATAATTAATATTAATTAATTTGTATAATGCACCACTTAATGATTATTATATTAATGAAACTTACTCCATTCTCTTCCATGTCCAATTTTTCTACAATTTCTTTTAAATTAGCCATGTCAGATTCTCGATATTCAAAGTCAGTAACTCCAAAGTTCTGTGGCGGTGGTGGAAGTGAAACTACACGTCCAACTGGTTTATTCATAGACCTTTTTTCTTTATTATCCATTTGACTAAGCTCAAATTCGCTGACACTTTCAAAATCTTCCTCATGTCCCTCACTTAAATGCTCTTTGTCTGTGGACACGCTATCTCTGCTCCACATATCGTTCATACCATTATCTTTGACATAATGCCGTCCTCTATCTCTATCATTCCACTCTAAATCTCTTCTTCTGTTTCTATCATTGATCTCGTACCGACTATCTCTGCCATCATGCATATCATAACTTCGTGAAATACGTTTGTCCTCCCAATTACCATTGTCCCTCCGTCTATCATATTCTCCGCCACGAGTTGGCGTTTTTGATCTTCTTTGCCTATCATATTCCCTGCGAGGGTCAAGTAATTGAGGTTCGGCCGTAGTAGGTCTATTCCTTCTCATCCACTCTTCTTCTGAAGCATCTTTTGAGCTTCTAGGAGAATCTGCTTGTATAAGCGGTGATCTTTGATTCTCTACCCAATCATTAATATTTGATGAGTACGAGTTTTGACGTGATAATGATGGTCGTAATGGTGCCTTTTGAGAATTTAGACTTAATTGCGGAGGTCTTTGTTTTTCCATTCCCATATTATATTCACGTTGTTGCTGCATTTCATATTCACGTTGCTGCATTTCATATTCACGTTGCATCTCATATTCACGTTGTTGCATTTCATATTCACGTTGCTGTTGTTGCATTTCGTATTCACGCTGTTGTTGCAATTCATATTCACGTTGCTGTTGTTGCAATTCATATTCACGCTGTTGTTGCAATTCATATTCACGTTGCTGTTGTTGCATTTCATATTCACGTTCTTGTTTTAGCAATTCAAGTTCTCGTTCGCGCTCACGTTTCTCCAATTGTTCACGCAATTTAAGCTCATTTTCACGTTTTTGTCGTTCGAGTTGTTCAAGTTGTTCTCTTTGGTATTGTTCTTGTAATTTTCGTTCATATTCTCGTTGTTCCCTTTCGCGTTCACGTTTTTCAATTTCTCGTCGTTCTCGCAACTCCAATTCTCGTTCACGTTCACGTTGTTGTCTAATTTCACGTTCACGCTGTTCAGCTTCACGTTGTTTTTGTAACTCCAATTCACGCTCACGTTTTTCAATTTCTCGTCGTTCTCGCAACTCCAATTCTCGTTCACGTTCACGTTGCTGTCTAATTTCACGTTCACGCTGTTCAGCTTCACGTTGTTTTTGTAACTCCAATTCACGCTCACGTTCACGTTGTAGCTCAATTTCTCGTTGTTTCTGTAATTCTAACTCGCGTTCACGTTCGCGTTGTTGCTTGAGCTCACGTTCACGCTTTTGTTTTTCAAGTTGTTCTTGTTTTTGTTGTTGCAGTTGTCGTAACTGTAATTGTTGTTGCTGAATCATTTGCTCTTCATACATGCGTTTCTGCAATTCTTCTTGTTCTAAAATCTTTTTTTGTTCTTCTTCTTGCCTTCGTTGTTCTTCTAATAACCTTTCTTTTTCCTCTTCCGTAGCTTCTTCCACAGCCTCCTCCAACTCTTCTTCCCATCCGACCACATTGCCAACAGCATCAATAATTTTATTATCAAAAGTGAACAAAACTGTCTCAAAAAGGTCTGGATTTAATTTGTGCATATTAATTAATAAATCACTAAGCGGTTTATAATTTTCAGAAGTATCTTTTACAGTGGATACCATAGGAATAAGGCGGTTTGCAAGGAGTTTATATTTTTCTGCATCACCCAGATAACCATTCAGGGCCCCGCTGCTTTCAACTTCTTCCAATTTAGGCACAAGAATCTCGTTTAACCAAATAAAAATTCCATTAATAATCTTACGCTTTTGAGGCTGACTAAATCCAGAAGCAAGTTTTTTTTGTGTAGTTCCGGAACCACTTAATAGTAGTAGACATTTATTAAGAGATGCTAGTGCTTTATTATTACCAATTCCTGATTTCAACCCAGGTAAATGAGATTGAATTATTTGAGATTGTTCTGGTTTGCTTTCATCGCTAGCGCTTAAAATAAGGTTTGGTATAAAATGTTCTAGTTGTATAACTTTTGCTAGTTCAACAAAGATACTTGGATCCATAAATTTTTCAATTACTCTAGGATCTGGTTCGTTCAAGAAATTGATCAAAACTGGACTTAACTCTTCATCAGGTGGAAGTTCTGATTTTTTTTTCCCAGATGATGGCTCCAACGATCGCTTTACTATTAATTGTGCTATAATTAGTAAGCCTTCAATACGTGTCGACCACTCGCTATGCTCTAATTGTTCAATAATCGTCAGCTTGCGTGGAGTTTTTGGAGTAGGTGGCGTTTTTGGAGTAGGTGGCGTTTTTGGAGTTTTTGGAGTAGAAGGTACTTGGTTCGATGAACCACGTTTTGCTGGTGTTAGCTTTGGGCTCAATAAGTTACTGGAGTTACTAGAATTGCTTGCTGTAGATTTGGTTCTCGCCATGGCTGAAGGTGCTGGTGATTTAGCACGTGATTGATTAAGATTATGAGGCGTAAGTTTCGATGGTTCTTTAACACTTTTCGAGGGTGATTCAGAATGCAATGAATAATTATCTTCTATAATGTATCCTGTGGATGGAGGTCCTTTTGATTTACCTACGCTCGATGACCGGGCACGTTGTGAAGGGGGAGCAGGTGTTGTTGGACGATTTCTTGGAGGTGTCGTCGTCAGTGGTGATGATACTACTAGAGTTTTTGGTCGATCACGTTCCAATTGTTTTTTCACAGCTGGTTCCAAATTTTTCATAATCCTAAAGATGTTTTAGCCAAATTAAGTTTTTTTTTTTTTTTTTGTTTGTTTTTTTTTTATTTTTTTTTGTGCGCTCAAACTTTAACGTAAAAGGTCGTAAGAAATTGACATACTTTTCTCCTCTTTCTGGCCAGACCTCATAAAACGTCCAAAACACGTCCCGGCATGCTTCTCTCACTTTAGAATTTGCATCAGTCAGGCCTTTTTTTACACATTTTTCTAATGATTCTGCTCCTCCAGTTCGTTCCATCACATCTTTTCGATCACTATGAAATTGAATTACAGTTTTTACAAATCCCATAGCGAAATGCCGAATCTGCGTATTTTTTTCTTCCATCGCGTGCCAAATTTGAGTGACAAGGCGAGTATGATATGATGCATGTTTTAATAGTGCGTTTGCTGAATTAGCAGCGGCCTGGCCAACAATTTTTTTAGCTGAAGAAGTCATTTTGATGAGGTTAGCTAGTAAATTTTCTGCAAAATGATCGATAGCAGATCCTAAATGTGTTGCTAAATCTCTGATAAGGCCAGCACTTGCTAAGGTAAGTGTTGTACGCAGACTAGAAAGCTGTTTAATTATGAAAGCAATGTTTAAATTATGTTATTTAATTTAAATGAAAAAAAAAAAACGGCATGCGTTCTATCGAAATTTAGCTTACCGATTTCAATATGCCATCCATCAATGATTTTAAACCATTAATAAATTGTTCTTGATAATTTGTAAAGGCATCTCCTCTAGTCAATGAACGTAATCGATTTATACCACGCTCGCGAGACAACCAATTTTGTTCTGACTCCCTCCCTTGGAAAGAAGACAATAAATTTTGGAATTCTCTTTCTAGTTCTCTTGCGCTGTCAACCTAATATAAAATATGACTGATTCACTTAATTCACGAATCATTTATTGAGAAGTCTAATTAGTATTACTTACATTTATTACACCAATTTCACTATCTGCAGAGCTAGTAGGCCTAACTATTGATTCTGTAGATCTTGCAATTTCTTCGTTCCCTGTGCCACTACTGAAATAATCTTCTTCCGTTATTTCAGTGCCAGCATCTGTATGATTATCAGTATTATCATATACTACGCTATTACGATCACTATGCCCATCACCTGACGGGCTGGACACAATTTTTGAAAGAATATAATCAACTATGCCAGGACGAATTGACTGTTCTTTAAGTTCACGCTTTAAGTCTGATTTAGCGTGTGATGCAGCGCCACTAATAAATTGAAGTAAATGTGTGTAAAATGAATAGCATATAGCATACCTTTTATAATAAATAGTTCAAAAATAAAGTTTTTTTTTTTTCTTACTTGAAGAGTAATATTATAGTATCTTTTGCCGTTTCCCTCACTTGTTCGTGTGGATCTTCAAGCAGCTTAACCATGTATGGTACCCATTGTCTTATAGGAAAATCCGTTATTTTTTTTGAGCATGCAGCAATCCATTGTAAAATCTATGAGTATATGAATTATTTATCTCAAATTAATAAGTAACTCGATAAATATAACTTTTATTCATATTCATTTCAGTACAAATTTATCCACCTGTTCACGAATTCTCCATTGTTTATGACCAAATGCTGTATCTTTTATAATTGTAGATAATGCGATTATAATATTCGTTCCACCGGTCATATTTGTCGCTGATTCATACATAGTTAACAATACTTGAAGCGCATGTTCTCTCGTTTTGTCCTTTGTATCTCCTAGTTTATCGATTACAGATGGAGCAAAAGCCACAGTGACATTTTTAAGTTGAGAAGGATGTGTTTCGGCTATTAAAGAAACGAAGGGATTTAAGCAAGTAAGTGATGCATAGGACAATGACATCTGTGAACCCTTCAAAGCATCTCTGAGAGTTGGTACAAGTTGAGTTATTTCTTGTGGCTAGTTATGAATAAAATAGAATTGTAAAGGATTAGTATAATTTTATAAAATTTTTGTACTGATTTTCATCATTATTAAATATTTAGAAAAAAGGAGAATATAGCATTTCATCACATTACTTCATTCGCATCGGCATTGATTAAATTTAAATAGAGAAATTGGATAATTCAAGCCTGTCAGATCGTTTTTATTATATTTTAAATACGCGTATAGCACTAACCTCGAGTGGTGTTTCTTCAATTAATTCTTCCTCTAATTTTGCTAATGCTTCAATCTTTTTATCCAGATCTTGAATAATTTTGTGTAAATTGGTGGGAAAAAAAAATGAAGATCGAAATAAAGAACATTGTTAGTAAGCTTTCTTTGAATATATTACGAGCAAAGAAAAAAAAGGACACATACTGTTTCCTTTTAACGTGGCCAAAACCTTATCTACAACTTCGGTCATTGTTGCCCCAAAAAATCTAAATTATTACAAACTTATTATATTGAACTTATTAATTTCCCATTCGTCGTCGCGTATGGGCTCTCTATAAATTTTAAAAATAAATTTTTTAAAAAAACCAATTTATGCCGGGTACCAATATACTTTTAAGAGAAATTTTGTTTTGGAGGAATTCCTTTAAGGGAAGCGAGCTATCAGGTGACAAAATGCAAAGTAGCATAGATAATTGCAGAATTGTAGATGATTTGTTCCATGTATGGCCGGATTTTCCAACAATTGGTTACAATTTCATTTTCATTCGAGTACAACTTGAATATTCAGCCAACACTAAGTTTCAACTCGGAATGCAAGGGCTAAAGATTTGTACTAGTTTATTGATGACGTAAAATGGAACATTTCTAATTATAAAGTATTACTATGTTGCACGCATTTATTTGTACATATAAGCATATGCGATCAAAAAAAGTCTAGCGCCACAACAAATGTAGTGTGACCAAGCGGTTGTGTATCAATCTTCTAATTTTGAAATTTTATACAAAATTTTCGAGAACGATGAATGCGACTTCACGAAGTAAAATATTACCACTTGGTAATTCGTTGGAAACCTTTAAACGAAATTTTAAAATTGGACATAATCAATGATGTTTTGGGGTTTTTTATTTTAGTAACGGTTTTGATAAGACAAAATTTTTGCCAACCAAATTTACCTCGCAATTTTGTTGCAAGGTATTATAATAAGATATTATAAATATTTGTTCCTCCAATTGCAATTGAGATAAATGATATTTTTATTAGGTCTTTGCACGGTACACATATCAATTCAGCAAGATGGCTTCCATCATTGCCTAAAATATGGCCATTTCAACGTAAAAAGAAAAAAGAAAAGAAAAAAATTCATGAATTGAGGACATCCCAACCTACTTATGGACCATCACCGATATTTGATTATGAAAAATTTGAAAAACAAGAACAGAATAAAGGGTCAATTGTTGAACACAAAGTGATTAATAAAGATGATCCAAAATATACTGAGGCGAAGAAAAAATCCACTGAGGTATTACTTCGTTTTAATGTGTCTATTGGCATATTGATTTTAGATCTAGATAATTAATATATTTTCATATATAGCATCGATATTCAACCATGAATTTCCGTATTTCGCCACGCAAACTCAGATTTTTAGCAAATCAAATTGCTGGTAAACCTATTAATGAGGCTATCAAACAAATGGAATTCTCGCATAAGAGAGCATCAAGAAAGATTATGAATTCTTTGATAACTGCTCGAGATCATGCTTGGAGATATAAAATGATGGATGCTGATAACGTTTTTATTGGTATATAATGTTGATCCGACTATTTAACCATGATAAATGAACCATAATTAACCATAATTTATATGTTTTATAATTTTATCGACTTAAGATCAGGCATTCGTAGGTAAAGGCTTGTATAGAAAAAAACCTAATTATGGTGCTCGTGGCAGATTCAGTTTTTTGAAGATAAAGAAAGCGCATATGAAATATATTTTAAAAGTGAAGAAACCCGAAATGGATTTAGGTATCGGTAACAAACGTACAGCGAAAACGTTTAAAGTAAAGAGAAAAGCCTGGATGCCGCTTATCGAAAATAAACCAATTTACAATCCGCCGAGATTTTATAATTGGTAGCTTTAAGCCTGCTCTATTAAATTTGTGAACGCCTCATATTTTAATATATAAGCATTATAAAAAGTATAAATTGTTCTCACGAATTTTAAATTTCCAAGAGCTATATGCGTTATGAAATATTACACAAAAAAAATCATTAATAAAAGGAAATTTTATTATAGGATTAAAACTAGGTAAACAATAATTATTTTTGAGCCTGTTGCAAAAGAAACGGAGTTGGACAATAAGAATAATATAAACAAAAAAAATAACGATACCGATGAACGTTGGTGGATCGAGCCGTCTGTGTGGTACGAACCTGACGAAACGTGCACAAGGGTGTGTGCAACGAGTGATATGTATCCCTTACACCCGATTTATATGCACACAGATTGTCATCGAGCTATCACTACACTATATTAGTATTTAGTATTTGTAATGCGCATGAACAATGGAATATTGGCAAAATCCTTCTTAGACCGGTTTTCTGCTGTCAAATTCTGCCTGTTTCACAAGTCTATTCATGCGATTTTTTAAAATTATGCCATAAATTCTACTATCAAGCTTTAAAAAACTGATCTTAGCTCTCAGCTTTTCTAAGAAACACGCTCGTGCTTTAATTTCACTTTAAGGTATCCAGAAATCTGCACTGCACCGAATTCTGCGAGCACAGGTGGTTTTACATACAAAAATTTTGATCTTATCAGTTATGATCTACATATGAAATTTTCCTTTTTTGGTTTGTATCACTCGCAGAAATAAGTGTAAGCAAAACGCGTTCAACCTACTTCACAATTTACTAGATGATTTCAGAAAGCCAAAGTTGGCTCGAAAATGAGCGGCGAAAATTTGAATCTTTTACTGAAGAGAATTTTCGAGATTTTTCGATAGCATGTCAACAGGAAGTTGACTGGCTAAAGAATTATTTACGTGACATTATTGCTCGTTCAAAAAAGATCGAAATTACACGTCCAAATGATTCGAATATTCCGCAAAATTCACAAAAGACGATTGCTAAACGCCTCGTGAAAACAAAACCAGAGATTAAATCGTTGGTGCGAGCCGCTGCTATAAAAAAAGTATGTATATTGAATAAACTCTTGTTATTTTTCAGAATACTGATCTATTAAATGATAGGAACAAGAGAAACACGAAAAAAAAACTGCTGCAAAAGAATGGGAAACGAAACGTTTGGCCGCTTCACAACGTAGACAAGAGGAGCAACAAAAACGTTTACAAATTGCCAAACAACGTGAAGAAGAATGGAAAAGAAAAGCAAACTTTATTCCTGACTCAAAAAAAAAGGTGAGATAAAAAGTATAATTAATCTTAATTGTGAGATTATTGCTCGTGTTTTCATCAATAATTTTTTTTTTTTATTAGGAGGAAGAGGGACTTAAAAAAAAACAAGTTTTGCAAAAAACTTTCGAGATAAAAAAAAAGAAAGATGGAGATTTAATTTTACATAGCGAAGACAGCAGTGAAGATGATAGTTCTGAAGATATAGAGAAATATAAAAATATGCGTCCAAGCTGGTGTCAACCTCATAATATAAAGGTTGCTTTAATACGTCAAGCTTCCATTGACCCAGAGACTATTTTTGGCAGCATACAACCGTTGGACATGAGTGGTTCGTATTGTCTCAAAGTTTTGTGCTATATAGGATGCACTTTTTCTTCATGTTAATTAATTTATTTATTTGTTTATTTTTTATAGCAATTTTTAAAGGATACGAATATAAATTCCGTAAACGCACTAGTTCGGCGAATTGGTCAGGCACAGATGCCCTAACTTCACGAGAAAAATCAGAATATAAAATACATATGGGATATAAATAGTGTTACTACATAGCTTGGGTTTCATTTAAGATATGTCTATCTTTAGTCAATAGTGTCAAAAACCAATCAAATTTGTTAAAGTTATAAATTATTAAACTTCGTTATTTACATTAAGAAAATTTAGTGATTTAACGATTAGGCAGGATATTTGAATAAAAGCGATATATGTTGGGTTTAATAGTTTTATTGAATATGCACTAAATGAAAATCAATTATAAAGTGAAAGTTTACTTTGAAATTCGAATAGAATTAGAAAAATAAAATCGCATAGTAAATTTGATCACAAAAGTAAATGATATTTACTTGTATTTTATCATATGTTTGATCTGTCGTTTCA
>CAJVPY010001724.1:0-18398 GCA_910591965.1 Dentiscutata erythropus | reverse complement strand
GATAATTATAAAATAATTATAAAATTATTTTAAAATAATTATATAGTAAAATTATTATAAAATTATTATAAAATTATATAAAATTATTATAAAGTACAATTTTAATAATTGTATTAATATCGTTAAGATGATCTTAACTCTATTGAAAAAAATAGCTAGTTTCTATAAAGTAGTATAGGCAGCACAAACCTATAATAAGGCTTTTAGAATCATAGTCTAAGAGATCCAAAACTGGTTTGGCAAATCCTAAGTAAGAAAATAACAGATCTAGATTTAACTAAGTGCTACCTAGTACTACAAGACAGATCTACTAAACCCAAAAATTTAGAAAATTCAAACAACAAAAATTCTTTAGGCAAAAAGAATCTACTAACTAGACTGCTGGAGTTGCTAAAGCGATACTAGTTGTACATTCTTTAGTTATTTTAGTAACTAAATAATTAGTGAAAAATTCTAGAATAAGACTTTGGAGGAAAAAATCACATGCTATAAAAATATAGATCAAGAATTGGGCAACTTTTAAACTTAAGCTTGGAAAACTCAGATTTGAGCAGACAAATCTCCTAGCTATCTGGTATTAGAAGACTAAAGATTCTAAAAGAAGTATAATGTGAAAAATAACAAAATAAGTACTAGGATCTGTAAACCTTATAAAAGATAAAAATAAAGTAATAAAGAACTAATTAGAAATGTTGTACTTAAGATATAAATTGTGTTACAATAGTATTTCAAAAGGTAGCATGAGATATAAATACAATAGCAACAAACAATATATACTAATTAAAAAAAATTACTGAATAGGTAAGTACTATTATGTGTAAAGTATATAATACATTATTAGGTTTATCTTGAGAATAAATAATTAGGTTTAAGTTGGTTGTAAAATTTAAGTACCACATAGATCTATATCTAGTATATAATGAGGTTGTGTTATAGTTAGAGGTTCTTATTAGGTTATAATTAAATTATAATTAGAGAGTTTAAATAAATATCTCTGTAGTTGGAATATAAATATAACAAAGTATAGAACCTTTAGTATAATACTAATACTTTGAATAGACTACTCAAATTAGTCTTAATATATTCTTATTATAACTGAAAATCAAACTTCTAATAAAAAGTCACCAACCAAAAGATTATCTTAATAGTGAAAATATATATATATATTTATATTTTTACTATATCTTATTCAAATTTTTTAAATCACTATTTGCTTTTTTTGCAACTTTTTAAACTTATTAGCTAATCTGTTAAAACTTTAGTCTCTCAACCAAATTATTATTTTGCTATTATTAGGAGTAGAGGATACTATTTTAAAATTATATATAAACTTAATGGTATATTTTTTTTATATTTAATTTTATAAAAAATAGTATTAAGTAAACTAATTTTAATTTTTAAAAAAGGTTTGTAGAGTGGGTCTTTCTAATTCTAATAATAGTAAAATCATTAAAATTGGTCAAAATCTCAGTAAGATATAAAATTTTAAAGATTAGATATAAAAATTTATTAATAAAATTAACATATGGATTAGCCAACCAAATTTGGCGATTTTGTATAACCTCAAAAAATTTTGAACCAACCCAGAAAAACTTTGTAATATATATAAGTATATTTTTTTTAAATAATATAATAGCTCAAAATTTTACTATAATAGATAAATTATTTTATTTATATTTTATAAAATTTTGGCTAAAATTAATTACAACTGTAAAAAGTTTTATTAGTAGCACATTATCAATTTCTATATAAATCTTATTGTATCACCAAAATCATATAACAAAATGATCTATATACTCTCTACTCTTAAATAGTTACCAAAAACTTGCTCAACTTTAATATAACTTAATACAATAGTACTTTATTAAATTTTATTTTTTATTCAACTTCACTTTGTTATCTTTTTTTAAATTTATATTCTCTTTCTATTATTTTAAAAGACTTTATTTTATTATACTTTATATAAACACTTTAAATACTAGATATACATTACAAATAAATAACCAATATTTATTTAAATATTACTACAAATATTTATAATCATTTATAAATAGCTATAGAAGCTATATTATAAAAAATTTGCAAAATAAAAAAACAATACAAAATATTAATATACAATAAAAACCTTTTAATACTAAGACAAATCTAGCTAAACAAATACCAAAATAAAAAAAGTTTATCTACAACTATTTATATAGTCTACTAAACCACTTTATACTAATAATAATATAAGTATCATCAAAAAAAAAACCTGCAATTTAAATATAGTCTATATTTAAATTGTCAGGTTTTCTTTTGATAACACTTATATATACTTTTTAAAAAATAAATATAACAAAAATTTAACAAGTAGTTTGCAAAGTAAATTTAATATAGTATTAATACAAACTATATATTAATTATAAAAATCTAACTAAGTTTTAGCTACTCTAGTAGGTTTAGATTACAAATAAATTCAATATATCTATAGTGTTTAGTATTATATATAATTGTTTTTAATAAATTTAGAGTTAGAATACATTTTTATAAATTTTTTTTTTTTTATATTCTAATATATACAGATTAGACATAAGGTCTCAATTTTAGTTTTTATGAGGTTTTTGGGGGTTCTAAACATTTTTACTTAGAGTACCCAATCCCATTTACATAGTATGTTTTTGAGAAATAGAGACCTATAGTGTTGAACACCATAGGTGCATTTTAGTACACTTGTCTAAGCTTTTACTTTTGCATATAATTTATATATGTTTGTTTATATACAAATTGTGTTTTTGTTACAATTATCTATATAAATTGCTAAATAAAAATATAAGCAAGGCCTCACCTTAACACCAAAAAAAAAAACCAAAGTAAAAATATTTAGTACCCAACTTTAGTTAAAATTTAAATCTTTATATCTAATTTTTCTTTTTTTTCAAATTGCACTTTAATCTTAAAAATATAAAAAAAAAATTTTTATTCAGGTAAATAAAATAATTTTCTAAATATATTTTATATTATTTTATTATACTTTTTTACAATTAATTTTTTTTTTGTATATAAAATTTTGTAAAAAAATATAATTTAACTTTTTTAAAATATTCAAAAAGATAAGCATAATCTTATCTTTAATATTAAAAATATATGTTGTCAATGGAAATAGATTCGGAATCCACCTAGATTAGAATGGAATAATTATACCAAAAATTCAAAACCTACTTAAAAATCCCGAATCAACTTAGGTTATGTTCCCACTTACGACATTATATATTCAAAAAATTACAATAGCTAATAAATTATTAAAAAACTTTATATTAAACCTAATTAAGTAATCATTTAAAAAACTTTTAATTATTTTTAAATCATTATACTAATGTATATATATACAAATTTAGTAAAGTAACAAAACTAATAAAAAAAAAACAATTTAAACAAGTAATCGAAAAAGCTGAGGTCTAGAATTGAAACTACGTAAAATCTAATCGAGTAATTTAACCTAAATACGTGCGATACGTGTAAATGCAATTGTTTGTCACTACGCGCCTATTATATTAATGTAACATATGATAATCAAGTCACTGGGTATTTGTTTTGAAACAAAAGGATCTTTTATTTACTATCTAACCTGGTTTTAAAACGCCATCTCTAAAAATATTCATTATTGCGTCAACGATCACAATAGAATTACGAGATCAAATGTGAATAAACAAAAATCGCTTGTGACCCAATCCAAACAAAATTTTAAAGCGAAAGCATACATTTCACATATCGCACAACTTGCGAGAGATGCTTATTTAGGTCCCGGGATAAAATATAAAATTTACCGATGCGAAATGATGTAAGAGTGACGCGGAAGGCGTATCTCTAGTGAAAGATATTTGTCATGAGATTTAGATTACATCTCACTCTAATTTTAAACTAATATGATTTGAATTCATGCGAAGCATATTCACGCGACCTAATAAAAGTACGTGCGTACGTACGTATATTGCTGGCAGAAGTATTCACGCATTTTGACTGTAACAATCACATTAATTTTGTGTCATATTTAAATATAGACATATTCTTTAAGTAAAACGTTGGAATAACATAAATGGAACCGCGAATAATTTTTTTCGGCACTGTACGTACATACGTGCGTACGGTACGTACTCACGTACCAATCTACTGGACAATGAAATGTAGTGGTAGAAATAGTTATACAATTAATAATGTGACTATTCGTCACGCTCTGATCAACTTCCTTTTCGTGAGGTTACGAGATACAACTATTGTGAAAGACTTATGGATAAGAAGCACAGTACATTAACAGCAAAGTTTTTTTCACGTCTAAACAGTTTGAATACTCAATGAATTTAAAATTTAAAAGTACGGGTTATTGTTATTGTGATAGTTCCATAAATGGCAAGGCGGCATTTTATGTATGTACGTACGTACCTAAAATTTATTCTGATGTTGAGTATTCATTGAACTCTAAAATTCATATTTCCACTTTAAAGTGATTAAATTATACCCATATATTGTTATATGATCTTTCAAGCAAACTTTCCCGTATCGAAGTGAAATACAATTAACAGGAAAGTTTTGGCAATAAAGTCAATGAAAATTATAGTAGTATTGATGAAGAGGATATTATGAGAAGGGGTGGATTTTATCAGTGAGATCGGAATATGGGATTTTGTGGAATGTAATGCAAAAAATCCACATTGATGTACATACGTACTGTACGTACGTACTTACTATTGCTTTATTCAGCGGTACAAATTAAAATTTGTATTGATGAATAGAGCCTGTATGTATTATTAAAAAGGTATTAACTTAATTCTTACATGAATGTAAAAAAAAAAGGCTTAATAAAACAGTTCTGAATAGAAATAAAACCATAAAATTTAATAATTCTTAAATCTCTCCACAACCAAAAAAGTGCGTTAAATATAAAAAATTAATGTTAACCATAAAAATTAATGTTAACCATAAAAACTAATGTTAACCCATAAAAATTAATGTTAACCATAAAAAAAGCAAACTTAAGTTGACCATATAAAAAAAAATCTTATCCCTTGATTGTACTGATATTATAGACGCTTAAATTATCCCTTGATTAAACTGATATTATAGACGCTTAAATTATTATTTTTTTAATTAATTATATTTTCAATACTATACGAATTATATTTTTCATTTTCAGAATTTTTTTCGAAATTATCATCCACATCACTCGTATTATTTGTATCGATTATTTCACCGCTACTCGATTGTGCGGTACTTTTTAATTTTTCAGCTTCGTTTCGTAAAGGAATGTTAGCTCCTTGTTTTACAAAGCATTTAGTGAGTTGAGAACATTCTATAAAAATGAAAAAAATCGGTTAGTTTATTAAAAAATAATTGAAATTAGAGAAAACATATCACAATTTCATACCAACAACTCCCGGAAACAGTTTATTCCGGAAAACTTTAAATTCTTCGGAATCAACTACAGCTAATTCTTTTATTTGACCACCACCTGTATTCAGAAGTCCTTGCCTGTGGATTTGTTTAATACACATCATTATCTACATTTTAATATATGTGCGTTAATCGGGTCTTCAATTATAATTTATATCGGACATATTCTTTAATGAATTAGATAGATTATTTCCAGTACAAAATATAATTGAAAGCCCGATGGCAGGTTTTCCTTAGGCAGTACTCATATAATGTTTCGTACTTACCATCCAAGGTAGAATAACTGAAATCTCAGAAAATAATCATTCTCGGTTCTAATGCCCAAATTGGCATAAATGAACCACAGCCCTTTGTTTCCCTGCTCATCTGCGTATACATGACAAATTTCGCTCCTACAACCAATGAGGTTTAATATGTTTTCTTGAGGAAGGTGGGGATTGGAAGATCTTACCCAGACAGTTGTGCAATTTTCATTAGAACGATCATATAGACTAGCATGTAATTGAAAAAACTGAGAATCAACATTTCTTATTTTTTTGTTATATATATATTTTTTTTGTTTTTGGTTTTGTTTTTTTGGAAAATTAATTAAAATGAATTTAAAAGAGACAAAAGAGATGAGAAAAAATATAAAACAAATGGAGAATACATTTAAAATAAAGGTTGAAATTGCATACTCAATGTTCACGGGACCTGAAGCCGTATAAATATTTAATTTTATGAAAATCGGAGGGGAAATTGAGCGATAATCCTAATTAAAGATCAAACACAAATAATATACAGTTAATTTTGTGCAAAATGAAGTGATATTTCTAATAGTAATTTAGATAAATCTATTAATAAAGAAAAACTATAAAAGTTTTCAGAAACTTAGAAGCATTTACATAAAGAAATTCATAAATTTAAGTTATATAGAGCGTTCATTGTAACTGAATAGAAGTAAAATTACCTTATTACCGTAACCGCAAGCGCGAGCTCGAATGGGCTGTTGAACGACCTCTAATTTGAATTTCCAATCGGCGGGTAACCTTTCAAAAATATAAGGTTATTCAAAGTTTATTTTTCATGTTGGCAAGCGCAGGTACATGGAATGTATTGACAACAAAATTGCGCGTGCTCTTCAATATTAAAACTTACCCACTAGAAGAACTGGTTTGCATCATATAAGTGTTCTGCATGTCAACAAAAAATGACTTGTGCGGCTCACGACTGGCATCCACTACTCTCACCCCTTCACTTAGCGAAGATTCAATTCGTTGATTTTGAATTCTTGTGTTGGGTCGAGTAAATTGAGAAAATTCATTGCTCGACATAACAAAAAGAATTTCTAGACTATAGATACAAAGCCAGGTTACGATCTTTGACGTTAATAAAAATTTTATAACGGTGAGAATGTGTTGAAAAAGGCCATCCAAAAATTGTTTATACACGTAAAATCAAAAATTGGGTTCATCATTATTAAAAAAAGACAATTCACCTATTAATAAAAGCTTGAAAAACAAAAGAGTAGCAGATTCTCCATGAAAAAAGGAGTCACGCTTTCACTCACAGGAAAAAAAAACTTGCTGGTTTCTTATATATTGTTACGTGTACATTACTTTCATATTCTCGTCACGCACAAACCCGGTGTCAATGTAACATAAAGAACTTTTATAGCTTGTACCGTTACACAGTTAGAATAGCTCTAATAAAAAAAAAAATTTTTTCCAATAGTTAGGGTTATCCGAAATTACACAAACATTCGATTCAAAGTCTTTAAAACCCCTGCCAATAGAACTTCCCGAAACTATAAATATATTTCCGGCATATGCAGAAAAATTTCTGGTATTTAGCCTATACATTTTGTTTTGTCTTAATAATCATTCTGTAATATACATCTGAAATTAATATTAATATTTGGCGTTAATCCTAGTACGAATGTATTTCAGGTTAAGTACTTCCACAGGTGCTACCTATAATGTTCGCGAGACAAAGAGTTATATTGAATAATAGAAAATTTTCATTTAGAGATTTAAATTAAGCAAAACAAAATATTGCATTTAAATGAATAAATAAATATTAAACCTGAGTTTGGAGGTTATTTTGCCTTATTTATGATAATTCCTCACATGCCCCAAAGTTTTCAGAGTTAACCGGATTAACCATTGTTTCGTGTCGCACTTTTGCTTTAAACTAATGATTAGAACAGGGGTATCTATCCAACTTATCTTAATATTAGAACCACAATAAAATAGGGTATAGGATATCTAATTTATCTTATAATCAGAATTAGAATAGGAATGTTTAAAATAGTATGTTGCTAATACAGTAATAGTCAATAAACTTTTTACCCGATTATTTGCTAACTAAACAAAAAAAAAAAAAAAAAAAAAAAAAAAAAAAAATTTTTTAATTAATTGTCACATGAATTTATATATATGTTACAATAATTAATATTTATATTTTCACTTGAAACTACAGATATTTTCTGGAAAAAGAATTATAGTTTGACTATTATGCAAAAAACTTTTGTAAAAGAGGCAAATGGGTCCAGGGACTCGGAAAATGTAATAATTAAATGACTAATAACGGCTTTTGTTTTGTTTGCTTAATTGAGTTGCCCCTTAAAGTGACGTCAACTATGCAAAGAACTTTCTATAATTTTTTTTAATAAGGGTAAAAAGTACCTGTTTAATACGCTTATTGCCCTTATTGGTCCTATATCGAAAGCAGGTCAAGCTGACAAATGCATATTTATATGCATTTTATTATTATTTTTTTTTTTTATATATAGCTATAATTATTATTATTATTTATTTGTGCTTGTTTATTTCAGGGTGGCTGTCAGGAGAATAAACTTCAAAAGATCCAATTGTATAGATTTGTATCACTTATGTGCAGAAACTGCTAAATGTTACGCCTAACAATCTATTTGCGTAAAAAGCCAGATTATTTATAGTTTTTACAAACCTAAGATTTTTATTTCGAACGATATAACAGAGATCAAAAAATCGTAATTTTTACATCATCCGAAGGTGTTAGCAAAATCGAGGCCTTTCCTGTAACCAATCATTCAGCTTATTATTGACGTCAAATGACTTCAGAATTATAGTTGATTTTCATCTGCGTCACTCATACTAAGACCGTTACATTGTCGCATACCACGTCATCAAGTGTGAATGTCACATAGATTATATGTCACATAGTATTTATCATTATACACAATATAACTAGTGTGGCGGATTTTGATTTTAGATGAATAGAATAGCTATGATTGGATATCCAATTTCACTCGCCCATTTTATAACAGTGTTGGCTAATAACCTTAAATAACTTGTATGATCTATATGATCTTTGTGATTTGGTCATAGTGAAGGCTGATAACTTTATAACCTTTAATATAATAACATAATGAGAACCATAGTAAAAAAAAAATAAAAAAAAAAATAAAAAAAAAAGCATTTAATATGACCAATATGACCTATTATCAAAAGTCATATGATTACATAACCAAGGCTATATCAAGAAAATATTGACCTAGGTCATCAACAAGCACTGCTTTTTGTAACGATAAATTTTTATAGTATTTAAGCATATATATATTGTATTTTTATATTGTTTTAATAAAGTTTATTTTATTTTAAAGTTAGATTACTATTTTTCAATAATCACTCGAAACAAGCGCTATAATCTAGTCTTAAACTGAAATTCTGCATTAATGATATTTTTTAATACGCATGCACACGATTAGATTTCAATTATATAAATGTATGAAACCTTTTGAAGTCATTATTTATGTCACATTTGGTTATATGCGTATATAATAGATCAAAAAGTGAGTTATATTTAGAATAACAATCGTAATTACAACTGGTAACTTAGTGTGCATGCATAGAGCGACATACATCTAATCCATCATTATAAAGACAGTTAAAAATCCTAACATATAATTTCCTCAATTCGAGTATTAAATCATTGCGATGTGATTATATCATTCGGTATTGAAATTTTATGATTATTTCGGTATTAAATTTTTATCGGGGATTGAATCATCATGATATGATTATATGATTGAGTATTAAATTTTATCGGAGATTGAATCATAGTGATGTGATATGATTCGAGAATTAAAAGTGATTGTATGAGAAAAAGAAGGAATTACTTGACCTCAATAAACATCCAAAATTCTGATAGCATATACTGTACATGGTAATCTTATTGAATAACCATGAAAAATCAGGCTCCGTTCGTGTCACCATAAAACTTTATTTGGACTCTCGCGTCCTGTGCATTGAATTTTTGTATAGATAAAACCAATGCATACTTTTTGCCTTGCCCAGCATTGAACTTATACTATTTTGGTTATTTTTCTCGTTACGATAACCGTGCCCCAGTTATCTTACCAAATGTATACTTTCATACTTGCTACGCCACAAACATCGGTCCCGTGACTCAACCATATTAACATGCTACTTTAAGAATTATAAATGTAATGTATATTGTAATATATTATTGTTATTATTAAGCGCCTTCTTTATAAAATTACTCTTAAAGATCATTTGAATCATTTAAGGGGTAGTGGTTCGTCTCTGAAGTGTAAAAAAAAAATAGTAAAGGCAGAACTTTGTTATGAATACAACGGGATTATGTAACCTCATTGGTTCCTAACAAAAGTTGTGAGAATAATTGTTCCAGTTCTAATTGTGGTAAAATCTTTCAAATCGGTCAAACAGATCGTGAGATATCGGTATTTTCGTTTCGTAACCATATGATTTTTACTTATCCTGGGTAATTTATTATATATTTTGGGCAGTCATAAGACTTATAATGGCAATTGTTATCGTGTTTGATCTTTAATATATTAAAAGCCTTGTTCACAAGAATTGGTTTACAATATATACAATATATATTTAAACCTAACTATAAATGATTTACTTTTAAAATGAATCCTTTGTTATTATTATATATTTAATAGACTTAGAATAGATCTGATTAATCACAAAAATTATAAACGTGATATATTGTAGTCATTGCAAAAATTAAAATACCGACGTATAAAAAAAAAAATAATAAATAAAATAAAAAGTTGTGTTTAAACCGGTTTTTAGTATAACCGATACTTCTGTATTTTCTAGTTTTTTCATGGGTTATACTGTATATACCAGCTGATTTAGCTGTGTGATATGTGATATTATTAAATTTTTTTATATTATTAGATAAATATCAGCCTATGAGTGTTATTGAGTATATACTATATATATACATATATATGTATATTACTTGATAATTATTTAATACACATCTTACTAAAGTTACAATTCCCGATTAAAAATCAGAAAACTTAAATAATTAAGTCAAAAATACAGTAAAAATTTGCAAAATATTTTGTAAAGATAATGCAACAAGGATATATAGTTCAAATCATTGTCAAAATAAGAAACGAAAAAAAAAAAGAAGACAAAAAATGCACGCAGAAAGTAAATCGGTCAAATATGTGTTGCTCGAACCAAATTAATTAATCCTTTAAAAACTCATTCAGAGACTTATACTAATTTAGGAAGGATTTTTGAATTGGTTCTATTGCATAATATATACACTGTATATACAGTATATATATTATTTTCAATCTTTAAATTCGTCAATAAAGTTTATCAGTATATCATAATCACTGTTATATAAAGCAATACTAGGGAACTGTGCCCATTTACAAACGCCCTGGACTAATTCAAATTCTGAAGCATTATACATTGGTCCAACATAAGTTCCCTCAAGTATTCAAAATTATAAAATCATTTACTCAGTGCTCCCTTACATATGCTGTACCCCTATAAACATGTAAAAAAAAAAAAAAAGCTTTAACGTTAATCGTAACTAAAACAAGATATCCAACCATTAATACTGATGTAGCAACGTCCGATATTATTACAGTATTATTAAAAAAAATTTTTCTCGTTCATAAGTATCAAGAAAGACAATTTAAACACAAGAGCTTGGCGCAGGGATGGCTGACATTCAAATAACGCCTAAAACTTAAATCTGAACACAACATTGATAATGTACGGAATTAAATATTATGTATCATATGGGGCTTGTGCATCTTAATATTTCATCTGTATATGCTAATTTAGATATTAATTCTTGATTCTAGCGCCAATGATCAGCATATTAATTTAAATACTCAGCGTTTAGCTTATGTACACAAATATTGTAACATCAAAACACGTACGCACGTATGTATTACGTACGTACGTACGTTATAAAAATTGAATTTAACTGATCGACATTGGTGAGCGTAAATCTATATTATCGATGTGACACATATGTACACACAGACGAACTTCCTAATTTTCAGATATTTAAGCGCATCCCCTTAAAACTAATGTAATTGTGCATTTTTAGAGTATATGATATGATTTAGAAATGAACAAGAATTTGATTTAATTTGGATAAGTTTAGTTGCATTCTGATTTCTGTTTTAATACACTAAGGGTCCCTTTATATCGGCAAATTGATACTCGGATTTTCCGTTATTTAGTCAATGTAATCTGAATATACCATTCAGAGTAACTTGATTTAATTATGATGACGTAACACGATGCTGTAACACTTCGTTTTATCAATGGCTCATGCTAGCACGGATATCGGATCACGTACGTACGTACGTATCTTTAATTTACATGTAAATCTTAATACTGTTGCATTGCAGTTATAATCAAACATATTTGCCTCAAAGTTCGAATCCGGTATTCAAATTTGGATAATTTTAATACCATTTACCGTTAATAACCTTCCAGAGCGGGTTCTATTGTTTTTCATACAACTTTTTCAAATTTCCTTATTTAGAAATCAAAATTAACCAAGGCATTCTGTTTTAAGAATTAATAAATATTTGCTAAACTTGAATGAAGTTAGTCAGCGTAACAATTATTTAACCATTTACTTTTTAACTAAACATATTTGTAAACTTCAATAAAAAAGCCTTTATTGTATTTGGTTAAATTGTTGTTTTGTTAGTTTGTCCACAAATTTCACAAAATTACAATTAAATTTTGAACAAAGAAAATTGTTAATAATTGATGCATAATCCCTTTAATTAAATCAAAACAAAAACAGCAACCAGGTCCAAGTCAGATTACGGCTCAGATAAGGCAAAGCTCTGAGTTAAAATCGATTTTTTTCGCTTCGATTTTTTGCTACACTGATCTGCACTCTGATTGGTAGATCAGGGGCACAAATTCAATTAGAATATTAAAAACTTTTTTAAAAAGTTACTACATAGTTAAGTTTGTTGCAAATATAAATTATAAAACCGAAAAAAATTAACTTTGTATAACTACTTTAAATTTAAATAAGTTTTTAATTTAATTTATTTAAAGTAAAATTTATACAGCTTTTAAGTATATATTTGGTTTTTAAAAAGTTATTACAAAAACTTTATATCACACCTGTAGTGTTGAACACCACAATAATGAGCTGCAGTGTAACGTATAAATTAAGATTAGGGTTAGAGTTAAAGGCTGAAATGAGGCAAAAGCTTAGTTTATACCAAAATTTTGAAGTTTTTTTTTTGTTAGAGCTTAAAAAGTAATATTATAAATAAAATTTTGAGTTATACTTTTTTTTAAAAAAAAAACAAAAATCTATATTGCACTTATTTTTATATTATACCGCAGTTTATAATAAAAATTATTGTGGTGTTGAACACTAGTGGTGTAATTTAACCTAGAGAATTACTATTTGTATACTAGTGTATACACATAGAGATCACAGAGATATTGTTATAATTCAAAATTTTGCTTATAAAACTATTTTGGGGGTTCTAACAAAAATAATTATGCAAAATTTTAGTATAAAATACTCTTTAACTCTAACCTCTAACCTTAACTCTGACTTTAATATTTTTATTATTATTTTTTTTAAATAAGATATTTTTCTCAGTTCTTTTATTATTTATTATACAGATATTACAGAGTAATTTTATATAAATTTTTAGAAAAAGTGGGGATGAAGCTACTTTATACTAGACCTTAACCTTAGCTAGGTAGGCCAAAAAACCTCTAGGCTATAAATTGAGGATAGAACAGGAGAGGTGTTGTAGTTTATATATACTTTTTGTCACATGTAGAATTTACTTCACAATTAGAGATTCTTAAATAAGTATTAAGCCAGAGCTCTTAGGATAGAGCAAACCAGAAAATGTATATTGTTATTGTTAGTAAATAGGATTCTGCTTGAGATTTAAATTAATTTATATATTTTCATTAAGATTGTATAGTAGAGTTTAGACAAGTAGTGTATAGTGGTTTTGTAGTTTATAGTTAGTATAAGCATGATTTTAGTGATTATATCTATTGGTATTTGGTTATTTATATGAATCTTTATAAATGTTTATTAGTATTTGAAATATTAAAGTTATGTTTGAAAGCAAATTGGGTTACAGTATTTTTGAGAAAGGTGGTTAGTGTAGTATTATTAGTCTGGCAGGTAAGCCAGTATACATCTGTTTTGATTTCATTATTTCAATGTTTGCAATATAGAGAAGGGTGTTTGTGTGGGTGACATTTGGATAAATTTAAGAGAAATGAATTTTGTATATCAGTTTTGTACAACTTCACATATATCAATTTAGGTTTGGCCAATGAAATCACAGCGTAATTAACTAATACTGTGATTTAATTAGCCAAATCTATATTGATGTACTGTATATAAAGTTACATAAAACTAATATACAAAATTTATTTTTCTAAATTTAATTAATTGAGTAATTCATTTATTAAGATTTTAAATTTGAAGTTTTTGATTATTGATACTTTGAGATCTGTATAACATTGTAGTAGTTTATCATTGAATTGAAGGTATTGAAATGTAAGATTCTATTTGATATTAGAAATAAGTCTTAACTATGTTTGGATTCTATTCTGGGTATACTATAAGTTGATATTGGTTGCAATATGAAGTTTTTTGGTTATTGTTTTTAGGTTGTTAGAAGTTAAGCAATAATTAAATCTTAATAGATAAATATTATGAATGAGTAATAATAAATCAATTTCAATATAAAGGATATTATTAAGAAATATACTATATTAGTTATCTGGTGTATATAGTATTGATTAAAATGTATTTAGCATAAATAGCTACTCTGATAGCTATTAGATAGATTGTGTTTTTGTGTTTGTAGATTTTATTAGGTATAATTGATAATTTGCTAAGTAAGAAATATAATATTTTAAATAAAGTAGTAGAATTGGTATTAAGATTTATTAGTAAACACTATTGCAAGTAATATTTATAAGGTAATAATAGCAATTTTTGCTAGGCTAGACCAGTTGTTGTTTTGCATTATCAATCATATGTTATGGTAATTAAAGAGATTATTCTAGTGGGTATTAGCATATAGTTATGTTATTAGAAAAGGCTAGGTATGAGTTTTAGATATATTCAATATAATAATTATATATCTAAATTATGTCAAATAAATAGAGGAGGTTTTGAGATATATAGTGAATAGGTTTTATAATTTGTCTTCAAAGTGAGGTTGAGTGAATAGGTTGGTTAATAGAGATATTTTGAGGATACTTAAATCTGATAAGTGGCAGATTTGAAAATCCAGAAGAAACAATAAGTGTTGTTGATTGTATAATTATGCCATAAATACAAACTACAAAGAATTAGTTTATTAGTTGTTTGATCTAGATTTCAGTATTGTGTTTTATAAACATTGTTGTGAGATAAAGTTATTTTGCCAAATGTGTAGTTGGGTGTTATAATCTACCTAGTTAGGGTGTTTGCTAGAGTTCACATGAATGAGTTAGGATATAAAAAATTAAAAGCTAATAATACTGGTTTGCTAAGTGTATCTTTGATTAAAGTAAACTATTTGGGAGTATAGTCTTGTAATATTTTTAGAATGTTATAGTAAAAATTTCTTCAATTAAAAGTCACAGTATTGTCTTAATTTGTAAATTGTTTAATTGCTAAAATATTGTGTTAGTTTAGTCTATATTTAATATAAATACTATTTTTTAGATTAAGGAGAATATGATTAATGAAAAGACTAGGTATGCAGAGTAAAATTAGATTAGAATTAGGTATATTGAGTTAATATATATTGAGTATAAGTTGTGCAGTAAATATTTTGTATTCTTTGTATATAAATTGGGGTTGGTTAGTTAGAATAGATATATTAATAAAGACATTAATTTGTATCTACTAAAGTTGAATTATAAAGGATAGAGAGAAATTAGTAAGTTTAATATGGTGTTACAAGTAGGATAGCCTTCTTAATATATCATCTACAACATGGTATATAGCAACAGGAATCTCTAAAACAACAGGGCAAGATATGAAGTGGTGTGGAAGTAAAATGTTTCTTTACTAGAGCAGTTCAGTATATTTATTAGAAGCATAGAGATATGATTTACTTTAGGGCAAAGATATGTTTATTTATTTATAATACAATGTCTAGATATAAGGCTATCTATAGATATATATTTCTAATATTTTAGAATATTGTAGGGAACAAATCCTCTAGCAAAAGAAAGAGTAAAAACTAGAGTTTATATAGCTTTTACAACATATACCAAAGAAATATAAAACAATAAAAAACAATAAAAAATATTAAAAAATATTAAAAAATATTAAGAAATATTAAGAAACATTAAGAAACAATAAAAAATATTAAAGAGATGTGACAACTTAGTGTAGTAGTCTAGAGTTGGGGTCCTGTAGCCTAGTGGTTTAGACGCCTAACCCTCCACAGATGAGATCAATAGTTCGATTATAGCTGGTGGTAATTAGTTTAATTAATTATTTCTGTAACCTTCGGGAGCTTTTGAATATAGAACCCTGTGGTGATAAAATCATGTGATGTATATATTTGGCCTATAAAGAATTCTTGGAAGAAGCCCCAAGCCATGGAGAAGACTGGGCACTGCGTGTGAAATAGGTCACAGAAAGCTTACTGCAGAAGGCTGTGTGTGTGAATCCACGATTGGCAAGGTAGCATCAACAACTCTAAGGCAGCATTGGGATCTTGATTGGGAGGACAGCTGTATGCGATATTTCCAGAAGTGGTGAGAGAAGCGGTGAACATAGTAAGAGCTGTGGTAAGAGGATGGCTTTACCAAATATAGAACACCTCTGGCACAAGAAAACAAGAAAAACTGGCTAAAAGAAACCTGAAAAAGCATGAAAGCAAGTAATTTGGTAGTATGAAAATAAAGACAGGCTAGGAAGTAATAGTCGCACAACCTATATGGAAGTCTATGACAAAATATGGCAGAAGTACGGGTCCCAGGTCACTGGCTTGTGACAGTGATTAAATGAGGTATACAACTTCCATTCTAAGGATCTAGACTTCTGTAACACCATACCAATAGAGAGTACTATAAAAGGATTGGTAGCCTAATTCGATAGTATACGACACGAATACATGGATCAACGTGAAATATCATCCTAGTTTGGCAACTTAACTGTTTGAGATACAGCTAGGCCCATAAAGTAACTCCTCTAGAAACACCAAACTGGAAGCACAAAGAGCACCCACTCGAAGAACACCAATTTGGAAGTAATACAAGTACCAAATTAGAAGTAATGTGATAAGTAATAAGGGATGGAAGTTGGTTGGTGGACATTGTATAGTAGTATATAAATGGAATATATATGATAAAAATAGATTTGGGAACCATCCGGTGATTTAGTAATTGGTCTAGTTGCAGAGTGGTTATTAAGGTGGTAACATCTCATATAGCAGGTCACATATAGGTACTAAGTTAGTAACTGAGTGAGCCAATATCCCGTAATATATTAGAGTATTGTAATTGTATATATGACATTTGTAACCAAATACCTTAGCATACTAATAAACGGTATTGGCAAGACTGCTGAATTTAAAAAAAAAAAAAACTTAGTGTAGTGGTCTAGTCATCATCCTCTCCAAGTGGCAGGCCTAGAGTTCAAATCTCATGGATGATGATATTTGAAAAATAGGCTTGTTTTGGTTAATGGCTATGCTTATTGGTTGGATCTAATCTGTAACTTCAGTTACACCATCTAGTAATAGGAGCAATGGCGCAATAAATCCGAGGAACTGGCATAACCAAAAACCCATTTGGAAAGTCCGAGCTAGGAATAATAGTAATTTTTGATAGTATCACAAGAGGGCTGAATTCGAACTAGGGCCTGAGATCAGGGAACTGAACAACCAGATCCTAATAGCGGAGAACACACCAGCCGAACCACTAGGTTTGTCGCATTAGAGAAAAAGAACATACACTCTGAAAGTATATACCAAGGGAAGGGTATCCTAAAGCCTGGGTGGACCAACTCTTTTGGGTTGCCGGCTGGAAGTAAGAGAGAAACTGATAAAGAATTCGGGTAAGAAGACGGTCCAATTGCAGGTACCAGGGTTGCTGTGAACCTAATAAGGGCAGAAGTAGATAATCGCAGGGGTTCAATAGTTAGCCCTGACCCCAAGTACATAGGTAAAACCATGACACAGGTTGCTGAAGTCTAGATGGATATATGTGTGGGACATGTGATATTTAGCAAAATGGGAACACTCCACCATCTAATGATTCAAAGATACCTGGAGTCGAGGTAAGCAAACTTCACGGGATGTGAGAACCAATGGTGAGGTAAATAGGGGTTATGACGACTATACTGGGCTAAAAGATTTGGTATGTCTCACTCTAAGAGGTTTATGGAGATTTGAGAACTGTAACACCGCAGGAGAAGGGACCTGGGACATCTGCGGTTATTGATAACTAATTAGGAAGATTATGGCTTGAGATACAGACTGAGTTATGGCAGCACCTCAAAAAGGTGGCTTGAGATACGAACTTGGTAATGGCAGCATAACAGGTTAGAGATTACCAATAATGTACTGAATTACCGTTGTAAAAATAATGTGTTGTATTCATCAGCGAAATATATTAACGTAATTTTACGTAAGTTATTACGGCCCGAAATATTGCGCAATAATTACGGTCTGGACA
>CAJVPY010001723.1:0-18399 GCA_910591965.1 Dentiscutata erythropus | reverse complement strand
CTTTTTAAAATCACATTATATATATTATTGTATATTATGTGATTATATAGAGGTGCTTCTATTTAGTCACTCCTCTATATAATCACCCAAAAGTGTTAGACAAACTGGGTGATTATATGGGAGGAAGACTGTATAAGATAACAAATTTAGTTCTTATAAAGTTTTTAGAAATTCTAACTATTTTTACTTAGAATATCTAATCTAATTTACTTAATATGTTTTTGAGATATAAACATTTTAGTGTAGTTATAGTTAGATTTATTTGTTTTTAAATATGTAATTTATTTTTAAATTAATTAAAATTTAAAAAATTTATATTTTAAAATTTACTTTGTTTAAATATATTTTGTAAAGCTATATTTTTTTTTATTTTTAATATTTTATAAATTTTACAAATAATAATAATAATTTTGAATAATTATTTTTTATAGCTATTCTGTTTTCAAATAAAATCATTAAATTTATTTAAAAAAATTTTGCTATTTATCACCACTGGTGATCATTACTGGTGTTGCCTATATCTCAAAAATATACTAAGTAAATGAGATCGGGTTCTCTAAGTAAAAATATTCAGAACGTTCAAAAACTTCACAAAAACTAAGATTAGGCCCTATCAGGCCCTTATAGTAGTTATATATATTATATAAAAAAAACAATAATTCTCTAATTTCTAAATTTAACCCTAACTAATCTTAGGACTAGTATTGATTACCAGTAGTGATATGTAGTAATTTTCTATTTAAAATTACTTAAATTAAAAATTATTATATATTTAAATTTTAGAGAATTAAGAGGTGTGGCGACTTAGTGTAGTGGTCTAGTCATCACCCTCTCCAAGTGGCAGGCCTAGAGTTCAAATCCCACAGACAACGAATTTTGAAAAATAGCCTGTGCTATGGTTTACGGTTGTCGATTATTGGTTGGATTTAGAAATCTATAATCTCGGTCACACCATCTAGTAATGGGAGCAATGGCGCAATAAAGCCAAAGAACTGGAATAACCGAAAACCCATTTGAGAAGTCCCGAGTTAAGGAATAGTGATAATCTATAATAGTACTACATGAGGGCTGAATTCGAACCAGGGTCTGAGATCAGAGAACCGAACGACCTGGTCCTAATGGTGGAAGACACACCAGCTGAACCGCTGGGTTCTGTCGCACTGAAGAAAAAAGACATATGCTTCGAAAGTATGTACCAAGAGGAGGACATCCTTCAGGCACCTAAAGCCTGAGCAGACTGACCCTTCTGGGTTGCTAGCTGGAAGTAAGGGAGAGACCGATAAAGAATCCAGATAAAAAGATAGTACCAAATGTGGGTATTGGGATTGTTGTAAACCTTAATAAGGGCAGGAAGTAGATAATACAAGGGTTCAATAGTTAGCCCTGACCTCGAGTATATAGGTTAAGCTATAGCATTAAATTACTGAAGTCTGGGTGAGGCACATGAGTGGAACAGGTGCCCAGCAAATAGGCGAGTATGACCTTCTGTTGATCCGGCGATTAACCTCCTAGTAAGTTAGGGGCCAAAGGAGATGTAAATTAGTGGCTAGACGGTTACACATGGGCACTTCTGAGCAACTATGTAATGCTTTATACACAAGTAGGGGGTATAGTACTGGGAACTGTAATACCGCGGGAGAGGGACCCAGGATATATATAGAAATATATATAGAGTAGTGCTATACTACTATGTATATACTTAACCATTCAGATGTAATAAAGTATCTCTGTTGAAACCAAAAAAAGAATTTTAGAGAATTACTTTATATCACTACTAGTGATTATTATCAGTATAGTTTTTAGAGTTAGAGTTTATTTTTAAGAGTTTTATATATATATTATGCCTTAGATCGATTCTCATGTCAGATCTAAACCGATGTATATCAGATACAAATTTCAAAGTGACTTACATCATCTGATAATTGGTCATCTGATGTATATCAGTTGTAATCTGAAATGCATAGATTGTAAACTGATGCACTATTAAAATCACATATATAATTACTAAAATTTTTATTCATAATTTTTAAAATTCGCATTTTATTAATAAAAAAATAAACTAGTATACAGTATATGTATTATTCTTTGTTTAAACAAGCATAACTACTATAACAATGGCTTGTACACTTCATGTTTGCTTTTTTATATTATACTTTTTACTATTACAATTATACTTGCAGTTATAAATAGAACTAGATACCATCTTTACGCTATGGAACATTGATGCTTTACACATAAATAATTTGTTCAAGGGAATGTTATTAAGTTCAGCATAGGTGGTAGCTCCAAGCACCTTAAGCTTACCTGAGATATAACATATATTAATTACATCAAATTTACAACCCAATCGATATTAATCTTTGTCAACTTTCTTTAAAATTTTGCAAGGTAAAGTAGGATGATCAATACTAAATCGATCAAGCCTAGAAATGTTTGCTCTTATGAAGTCACCAACTTTAAAATCAACAACTTTTCTTTTTTTTAACATTTGATATAATATTTTATTAGTATAATTCTGAAGGTTGCACTGTATTATATCATGTAATATTTTATGCTACTCAGAATTTGTATAATTATTTGTTATATTAGCAAGAGCTAGGATTAGGTTTAATATTTAATAAATATTATATCTTCTAAAAACCAATATAATTAACATATAAAAATTTTAAACAACCTATTACCATTGCTATATGAAGGCAGACTATAGTTATTAAGTGAAGATATTAGACTATAGTTATTGGGTGAAAACGTTAAACTATAGTTATTGGGCGAAGATACTAAACAAATCCATAATTATTAGGCAAAGACACAGAACCACAGTTATTGGGTGAAGACACAGGGACAAAAATACTAAACCACAATTATTAGAAAAAGCAAACTATTATTGTTAAAAAATAATACTAGTCTATTATTATTATTTTTTTTTTAATATGCACCCAGAATAAATACTTTTTTCATACACCCACAATGAATAATTATTAAAGTTATTGAAAGAAAGCATAGTATAACTACTATTATTATTATGTAAAGACATATAATTTTGGGGCAAAGACACCAAACTACAATTATTAGGCAAAGACACAGAGCCACTATTATTAGGCGAAGACACAAAACCATGATTATTAGACAAAGATACTAAACCACAGTTATTAGAAGCAAAACATTATTGTTAGAAAATGATACCAGCCTATTATTTATTACGCGCCTCTTCCCCACGCATAATTGTTATTGTTGTAGTCATCTCTTTAACACTACATCTATAAGATAAACCTTACTATTTTTTTTTATTCTTTTTATATACACTCACAATAAATACATTTTTTCATATATACCCACAACAAATAATTATCAAAGTTATTGAAAGAAAGCACAGTATAACTACTATTCTTATTATATAAAGATACATAATTTTGGGGCAAAGATACCAGTCTACATTTATTGGATGAAAATGTCAAACTATAGTTATTGGGCAAAGACACAGAGCTACAATTATTAGGAGAAGATATATAATCACAATTATTAGGCAAAGATACTAAACCACAGTTATCAGAAGCAAACATTATTGTTAGAAAATGATACTAGCTATGATTTATTATGCGCCTCTTCTTTATGCATAATTGTCGCAGTCATCCCCCTTTTAATACTATATCTATAAGATAAGCTTTTCTATTTTTTTTCTTTTTAATATATACCCACAATAAATACTTTTTTATATATACTCACAACAAATAATTATCAAAGTTATTGAAAGAAAGTATAATATAACTACTATTATTATTTTGTAAAGACATATAATTTTGGGGTGAAAATACCAGACTATAGTTATTAGATGAAGGTATCAAGCTATAGTTATTGGGCGAAAACATAGAGCAACAATTATTAGGTAAAGATACAGAACTACAATTATTAGGTGAAGATACTAAACCACAGTTATCAGAAGCAACCATTATTGTTAAAAAATGATACTAGCTATGATTTATTATGTGTCTCTTCCCACACATAATTGTCGCAGTCATCCCTTTTAATACTATGTCTATAAGATAAGTTTTTTTATTTTTTTCTTTTTAATATGCACCTACAATAAATACTTTTTTCATATACCTCACAACAAATAATTCAGTTTGGAGATATACTATAAATTGATAGTGATGATCACATCTTTTATAGAAATAGATCATTGCTCAATTGATTCTGAAAATTTCTAAAGCATAATCGCTGACCAATCAAATTAAAGATCAGCTATCAGTAAAAAATTTTTTTTTATTTTTTTTCAATTTTATTTATTATTAAAAATATAACTACAGTATATACAATTTATATATTTAATTTATTTTTTTCATTTTTTTTAATTAAGTTTATTTTTTATTTATCTGTCATTATTAATTTTAAAATTACAAACTTAAAAATCAAACACTAAACTTGTTTTTATGCTTTGTTTCAAATTTTGGTACTATGTAGTAAATATATCAAATTCATATGCTATATCCTGAATTTACCTAATCTTTGTTCTGAATCTATCAACTCCCATGCTATATTCATCCTAAATTATCTATTATTCTTATATTCATTTCGAATCTACCTAACTATTGTTCCAATTATCATGCTACATGTATATTCATTCTAACTATCATGCTATACTTTAATTTAAACTATCATGCTATGTCTATTATACTATATTTGTTCAACTAATATGCTTGTCCCAACATTATATTACATTTGTTCTAACTACACTGCATTTGTCCTAACTATACTATGTTAGTTCCAACTACACTATATTTGTTCCAACTATACTATATTTGTTCTAACTATACTGCATTCATTCTAACTACACTATATTTGTTCTAACTATACTACATTCGTTCTAACTTTATCATGTTTGTTCTAACTATACCATGTTTATTCGTTCTACACTATATTCGTTTCTATAGTTTTATATTCACTCTTACTATTGTGCTATGTTCTTTTTTACTATGTGCCAACTATTATACTATATTATTAATATTGTACAATACTATGTTCGTTTTTACTATTATGCTATATTCATTCTATCTTGCTATGTTTGTTTTTACTATAGTGTTATGTTCAATCTATTCAGATTAGTACACTAGCAAAAATATATATTTTCATTTTTTTTACTTGACAATATATAGAAACAATCATAAATTTAAGTTCTTATTTACCTTTTTGTAGACAACTTACTTTGCAGAATTATTTGAGATTGTTGAAATTTATCGCTTTTATTATCTATTCTTATATCATTTAGTAATAAATAAATATATAAAATTTAGTAAAATCCAGCCTGAATATATGCATAAAAAAAAGTGTAACAACCAATCAAATGCATAAACCTGTTTGTAAATCCTTCTAGAACTTGATTTCCAAATTTGGTATATTCCCAAACTATAATTATCAAAGTTATTAAAAAAAGCACTGTATAACTACCATTATTATTTTGTAAAGACACATAGTTTTGGGGCGAAGACACTAGACCACTATTATTAGGCAAAAACACAAGGCACTATTATTAAACAAAGAAACAGAACCATGATTATTAGGTGAAGATACTAAACTACAGTTATCAAAAGCAAAACATTATTGTTAAAAAATGATACTAGCTATGATTTATTATGTGCCTCTTCAGGACCCCGAAATATATATAGATAAGTTAGATTTTAGTTTGCTTATTTTTGATTCTTTTTGTGCAAATTATTTCTATTTATATAGTCATCCCTCCATATAGTCACCTCCTATATAATTATATCATATGTAATCACATTTTTATTTAGGCCAAACTATAATTTAATTTATAAGAAAAAAACCTTCATATAAGTACAATTTCTCTATAAGCATACTTTTTAAAAAAGTTACTATGTGCCCAACTGTGTGATTGTATAGAAGGATAACTGGTATCCACTTATTTGTACCAGTAATACAAACCTCTAAAAAAGAAATGACCAATTGGAGAACATAAAATGTGATGATCCTGGATCACCTCGACACATGAGCAAAGCGAAGAAAAACACTGAAAAAGAGAAAATACTAAAAAACTAATGTTTAAATCAACCTTTTTGACTAATTAAAAATAATGGAAATGAAATTTTATATATAAAAAACTTAAATTATAACTAAAAGCTCACAACCCTAACACTAACCCTAACGCTAACTCTAATGTCCTAATCCTAAACTTTCTTAGTTTGTATTACTAGTAAATAAGTAAATTGGGATGACTATAGTAATTAGTTTGCTTATTTTTGACTTTTTTCTACAGATCTTTCTAAATTTAGTAATTTTTGTAAAATCTTACTCTCTATATATATTTCAGGATCCTGTCCCTTCCCCATATACAATTTTCACAGTTGTCCCTTTTAATACTATATCTATAAGATAAGTCTTTCTATTTTTTTTCTTTTCAATATGCACCCACAATAAATACTGTATTATATGCACCCACAACAAATAATTATATAGTTATTGAAAAAAAGCATAGTATAACTACTATTATTATTATATAAAGACACATAATTTTGAAGTAAAGACACCAGACCACAATTATTAGGTGAAGACACCAGACCACAATTATTAGGTGAAAACACCAGACCATCATTATTAGGCAAAGACACAGAACCACAATTATTAAACAAAGATACTAAACCACAGTTATTAAAAGCAAAACATTATTATTAGAAAATAATACCAGTCTATTTTTATTATATGCTCCTTCCCCACATATAATTGTTATAGTTGTTCTTTTAACACTACGTCTATAAGATAAACCTTTCTATTTTTTTTTTATTATTTTCATATGCACCTACAATAAATACTTTTTTCATATGCACCCATAACGAATAATTATCAAAGTTATTAAAAGAAAGCACAGTATAACTAACATTATTATTTTGTAAAGACATATAATTTTAAGATGAAAACACCAGACCACAATTATTAGGTAAAGATACTAGACTACAATTATTAGCCAAAGACACAGAGCCACAATTATTAGTCGAAGATACAAAACTACGATTATTAGATGAAAATACTAAACTACAGTTATCAGAAGCAAAATAATATTGTTAAAAAATGATACTAGCTATGATTTATTATGTGCTTCTTCCCCATACATAATTGTTACAGTCGTCTCTTTTAATACTATATCCATAAGATAAGCCTTTCTATTTTTTTTCTTTTCAATATATACCTACAATAAATACTTTTTTCATATGCACCCACAATGAATAATTATATAGTTATTGAAAGAAAGCACAGCATAACAACTAATATTATTATTATATAAAGATATATAATTTTAAGAAGAAGACACCAGACCACAATTATTAGACGAAGATACCAGACTACAATTATTAGACAAAGACACCAGACCACCATTATTAGATAAAAATACAGAACTACAATTATTAAACAAAGATACTAAACTACAGTTATTAAAAGCAAAACATAATTGTTAGAAAATAATGCCAGTAAATTATTTATTACGCACATCTTCCCTGTGTATAATTGTCATAGTTGTCTTTTTAATACTATATTTATAAGATAAGTCTTTCTATTTTTATTCTTTTCAATATACATCCACAATAAATACTTTTTTCATATACATTCACAACGAATAATTATAGTACTTGAAAGAAAGCACAGTATAACTACTATTATTATTATATAAAGGTATATAATTTTGGGACAAAGACACCAGACCACAATTAATAGGCAAAGACACTAGACTATAATTATTAGGCAAAGACACAGAGCTACAATTATTAGGCAAAGATACAGAACCATAATCATTAGGCAAAGATACTAAACTACAGTTATTAGAAGCAAAATATTATTGTTAGAAAATGATACTAGCCTATTATTTATTATGTGTCTCTTCCCCATGCATAATTGTTGTAGTCATCTTTTTAATACTACATCCATAAGATAAGCCTTTCTATTTTTTTTTATTATTTTCATATGCACCCACAATAAATACTTTTTTTCATATACACCCACAATGAATAATTATATAGTTATTAAAAAAAAAGCACAATATAACTACTATCATAATTATATAATGATGCAGAACTTCTGGGCAAAGACACAGAGTCTCTGGGCGAAGATGCAAAGCTAACAATACCATCGAGTAATAGTTCTGGATCATTACTGTTGTTAGGAGAAAAATCTAAAATAGTTTATTAAAAAAAAACAAAAAAAAAGAGTAAAACTCTGTAAAAATAAATGTACTATATTAATTTGATTGATTTTAATATCTGCCATATCATTGTCCAGGCTTACTTCATAATTAATATCAGTAATTTCAATTGTATTTAGTATCTTTTCTTCATTGAAGATATTATTATTAAAAAGTTCATTTACCAGAATACAATTACCATGGAGTTTATCTCTATATACCAATTCATAGAGTATTTTTTTATGAGACTTGCACTATGAATTGTTTATAGCAACCATCACAAATCTCAAACTGAATGATCAATTATTTTGGCTAGTAGTTTCTTCCCATTTATCTAGCTTTTGCTCTAAAATACCATTCATGCATTTTACCAAGCTTTGTGATTGGGAGTGTCTTGGGTGTCCATTTATAATCTTTACTGATAGCCATAGCCAATTAGTTCTTTGATTACTTGTACTACAAACTCTTTTCTATTATTTGACTGCAATATAGTCGAGGTAATCCAATCATATGAAAAGGTTAAAGAGAAAAGATGCAACTTCAATTGGTCTTTTTGATATAAGAGACTTTGTCTATAAAAACCTCATAAAATAGTCTTTTATATGACATACATATTTGTACTCTCTATTGAGAATATAGAATAAATAAATAAGATCTATCTGTATTCTAGACAAAAAATTCTTGGCAATTATAGGTTTCACTACCAAAGGGTGAAATGCTGGCTTCCTTACTGCACATACTGTGCAATTGTTTATGAACTTTTCCATAATTTCTTGCTTAATAAATCTCTATCTGAGTTTCACATTTGTTTTTGATCACTGTACTGAGTTATTTTATCAAGAATTTCATATGAAACATTATAGAACTTTTTAACTATTAATACAGAATTGTTCGTGGCTTTAACAATTGCTCTGTAGTCTCTGGCAAAATTTCTTCAAGTATGAATTTGCTTTTGTAAGTTTTTATCATAAAGTAAATTATCTTGTAGATTTAACAAAATTGTCTTTATTTTATTTAATAACTCATGGTTTATTAATACTTTTTTTTGTTTGGCTTTTGGAAGATTATCTATATATTTTTTCTCAATTTGGTCAAGAGTATTTCTACTTATAAATATATACTCCATTTTTAGAATTATAAGGAACAAAATCAAATAAGACAACACCAAAGAATAAATAAAGCCAATGCTTAGAAGAAGTAAGAACAAGATCAGAGTTTAGACATACCAAAAAAAAAACCAAATGCTTAGACAAAGACAAACCAAATTATAAAGCAGTGCCAAAGAACAACCTAATACTTAATAGAAGTAAGAACAATAAAGCAGTGCCAAAAAACAACCTAATATTAAGGGAGGTAAGAACAAGATCAAAGTAATTAGGCTTATCAAAAAAACCCAAATGCTTAGGCAAAGATAGACCAAATTATAAAGCAGCACCAAAGAACAACCCAATGCTTAATAGAAGTAAGAACAATAAAGCAATACCAAAGAACAACTCAATATTAAGGAAGGTAAAAACAAGATCAAAGTAATTAGACATGCCAAAAAAAACCCAAATGCTTAGGCAAAGACAAACTAAATTATAAAGTAGTATTAAAGAACAATCCAATACTTAATGGAAGTAAAAACAATAAAGTAGTGCCAAAGAACAAACCAATACTTAATAGAAGTAAGAACAAGATCAGAGTTTAGACACACCAAAAAAACCCAAATGCCTAGACAAAGACAGACAGACTAAATTATAAAGTAGCACCAAAAAACAAACCAATATTAAGAGAAGTAAGAACAAGATCAAAGTAATTAGGTGTATTAAAAAAACTCCCAAATGCCTAAGCAAAGATAGACCAAATTATAGAGCAGCACCAAAGAACAAACCAATGCTTAATAAAGTAAGAACAAGATCAGAGTTTAGGTGCGCCAAAAAAACAGTAAAAAAACCCCAAATATCTAAAGAAGAAACCAATATTAAGAGAGGTAAGAACAAGATCAAAGTAATTAGGTGCACCAAAAAAAAGCAACTGCTTAGGCAAAGACAGAGTAGCAACAAAGAACAAACCAATGCTTAATGGAAGTAAGAACAAAATCAGAGTTTAGATATATCAAAAAAACCCAAATGCCTAAACAAAAACAGACAGACCAAATTATAAAGCAGCACCAAAGAACAAACCAATGTTAAGGGAGATAAGAATAATCAAAGTAATTAGGCATGCCAAAAAAAACTTCTAAATGCCTAGACAAAGACAGACCAAACTATAAAGCAGTGCCAAAGAACAACTCAATGCTTAATGGAAGTAAGAACAATAAAGTAGTGCCAAAAAACAAACAAATGCTTAATAGAAGTAAAAACAAGATCAGAGTTTAGACATGCTAAAATAAACCCAAATGTCTAGACAAAAATAGACAAACCAAATTATAAAGCAGCACCAAAGAACAAACCAATATTAAAGAAGGTAAGAACAAAATCAAAGTAATTAGATATGCCAAAAAAAAAACAACTGTTTAAAAAGAGGCAAGAACAATACCAGTTATAAAGTAGTGCCAAAGAAATCAATATTGAATGCAAAGACAATGTTAAATGCAAAGCCAATATCAAATGTGAAAGCCAACATCAAAGTAAATATCAGGAAGTTTTAAAAATATTTAATAAATATTAACTAATGCATAGCATTAGTTAATACTTAAAAGTATAGAAAAATAAATTCTTTATAGCTTAACACATTGAAAAATTAGTATACTAATGCATTAATTGATAATTCTCCAGTCAACTGGTGTGTGATCTTAGTAAAATATGACTTAGATTACTATATAAATTTACTATAGTGTAAATATGGTGTTCGCCCAAGGTAAACTTTTTTTATACTAAGTTAATTATCTTTCTTGCTTAAGAGACTTTTGTAAAGCTTGTCAAGACACATCTAATGGTGATTAAAGTGTCAAAATTAGCCTGGTGAGTATTGAAATATCTTTAAAAAACCTCTTTTTTACTATATAAATTTCTTTGCAAACAATAGTATTGTAGTAGTATTGTTTGCAAAGAAATTTACATAGTAAAAGAGAGATTTTTAAAAATATCTCAGTACTCACCAGGTTGATTTTGACACTCTAATCACCATTAGATGCATCTTGACAAGCTTTACAAAAGTCTTTTAAGCAAGAAAGATAATTAACTTAGTATGAAAAAAGTTTATCTGGGGAAACGCCACATTCGCACTATAGTAAATTTATATAGTAATCTGAGTCACATTTTACTAAAATCACACACCAGTTGACTGGAGAATCATCAATTAATCATATCTTCTCTTAAAATATAAACATTAGAATAAACAGAATTAAACTTTATAATCGCCTTAGTAATTTATTGAAAGATTAAAAAACAGTTAATCATAACTTTTCTCGAAACACAAATGTTATAATAATTAGAATTAAATTCATACTCACATTAATAATTTATTGAACAATTAAATAATTATAGTTAATCATATCTTCTCCTAAAACACAAATATTAGAGTAATCAGAATTAAACTTCATACTCGCCCTGGTAATTTATTGAATAATTAAATGATTATGGTTAATCATATCTTCACTTAAAAACAAATGTTAGAATGAACAGAATTAAACTTCATACTCATGCTGGTAATTTATTAAACAATTAAATGATTACGGTTAATTATATTTTCTCTTAAAACACAAACATTAAAATAAACAAAATTAAACTTTATAATCGCCCTAGTAATTTATTGAAAGATTAAAAAATTACAGTTAATCATAACTTTTGTAGAAATACAAACATTATGATAATCAGAATTAAATCCATACTATATTAGTAATTTATTGAACAATTAAATGATTACGGTTAATCATATCTTTTTCTAAAACACAAATATTAGAATGATCAGGATTAAACTTCATACTCGCTCTGGTAATTTATTGAATAATTAAATGATTATGGTTAATTATATCTTTGCTTAAAATACAAACATTAGAATAAACAGAATTAAACTTCATACTCACACTAGTAATTTATTGAAATATTAAATGATTACAGTTAATTATAACTTTTCTTGAAACACAAACATTATAATAAACCAAATTAAATTTATACTCACCCTAGCAATTTGAAAATGAACTCTAGACAACTTTGTGAACTTGGTTACAATTATCAACGTGGTATTAGAGTTGAGAAAGACGAAAAGAAAATTAAGTTGTCACTTACGTATCTTCATAATTGTACTATCATAGTCATGTTAATCTTACCTTAGTAGTATTAAAGTGGCCAAAGTTTTCCCCTTGCTCTAATACTGATATAATTAAGTTCACTCAGTCTGGCGGCATCACTTTTTTTGGAAAAACTTTTGAATTTGAAAGCTTCTTACCTCATTTGTTGCCTAAATTTGCTCTCTAAGTAAAGTCTTTAGTGATAATGATCTATACTGATCTTTTTTCACTAGAGACATACAAAGAGGTAAAAATACTTTAAGATGGTTTAAAAAAAAATTATTATGCAAAACCATGGGTTGCTAATTGACAATGTGGTTTTTCATAGTAAGGGTTACTTTAAAAATTTTTATTTATGTTGTGTAACTAAGTGATCTACAAGCCAATCAAATCGAATGTCCGCCATGCTCTTCAAATACATATTGTGTCACTATAGGCAGTAAGTTTTTGAATGAATTTTATAGTAAATTGCGATAGACATCAACGATAATGCCAATACAAAACTAACATAAATTTGGGACACTTGAAGAACAGTTAACCCAGTGATCGATGATCACATGATAAACATATAATGATGTCATTTGTTTACCAGAATTAAAACAAACTGGCCTAAATATACCCCTAACCTAACCCTAACTTAGGCTGAACACATGTCATGTGATGTTGTGATGATCACTGGGTTAACTCTTCTTCAATCTACCCATAAATTTAACCACATACTTAATAGAGAGTAAGCTTTTTAATTAATTTTTTTACATGATAATACCAATATAAACTAACATAACTTTAACTACATATGGGACCCCCACAGCAAAACAAGGGGATCGAAGAATCAGATTGATTAGAATAAAATTATCATAAGAACAAATTTTCAAAATTTTTTGCCCATCCCCTCTTTTTGCTGTGGGGGTCCCATATAATAAATACCCGCTATAATAAATTTTGTTTTTAATTCAAATACTGCATGAATATATATATATAACTATTGTTAAAGACAATCAGACACTAAATATTTATTTGATATATTAAAAAGATTCTTTAAACAACGAATAATAACACAGTATATACCCATTATTTACTATATATCAACTTATCCCTGATCTGTAATCATTACCCAGATATTTAAAACTGGTATTCTCTTTTTTTAAAATAGATTTAATGCATTTAATTAAAAATTTAGATAAGTTACTATTCTTCTGAACTATAAAATTTTGAAAATCATGTAAATTGTTCTTTAAATTCATATAAAAATGCCAAAAATAAAACAAAACAAGGAGAAAAAAGACAAATAGAAATAATTTTTAGAGAGGTGGCGCTACGCACCACCTGTTACACTAGTATAATACAATAATAGCTTATTTTATTATACAGATTATGCCGAATCAATAACTTAGCCGGATCAGCAAAAAATCATTTGAGCAAATTTTCACAGGTGTCCCAGGAATTATGATAATAGCTGTAAATCGGATCAGATTATTCTTTATCCTTTTTGAAGATATTCTATATCTGACAATAATAATATTTAATATTTAAACTTGTCTACTAAGTGACAAGGTGATTATTGTTGCGAGAAAAGATGACTTTATGGTCTATCTTTTGCTATCTAACCTTTTATGGTTGATCATTGATCAGATAATTGTTTCATATGGTTTTGGCAATGTATAGGTCATCCTAGTTATTAGTAGTGTTTTAAACCATTAACCAAAAGTTCAACCGGGTGGACTACCGGATTTTCCTAGCCAATTACTGATATTTGTTTACATAGGGCAAAATAGGATCGATACATTCTATTTTATCTAATATAAACCAACATTAGTAATTAGCCGAGAAAACCCAGCAGTCCATCCAGATCAGCCCAGCATAGCGGGCTTTCATTCTGATTGAATAATTTTTGTAGATCATTTTGTAATTTTGCAAAATCTGATTGGCTAATAGATTTATATTAAGAATGAGCTGAAGTAAAATATTTTGCAAGATATTAATTAAATAAAAGTTTATTTATTTAAATATAAGAATTACAATAATTTATTACAGTACTTGGATCTAATGTTATACACTTATAATTCTATTGATTTTCTTTTTTTTTAAAAAAAAAATAAAAAAGGATCTTAAATACAGAACAATCCATTTTTTTATATTTAACTATTCATATTTTAACAAATGCTTCTGTAAAACTATTAGATTCATATATACAAGGCCTAGTATTAATAATCAAGAAAAAAAATAAGCATAAGTCTAAAATTAATATTTTGACACTTTTTGAAAATTTTTATAATATCAGATCTTTATATATCATCTAACAATTATGATTTAACATATTAATAATCTTGTGAAGACTCACTAGAGATCTAAATACAAAAAAAAAACATTAATAACTTTTTCTTTTTAGAAATTTTTTCATCTAAATGATTAATTTGAAAAAAAACACTCTATAGCTAGCTCTCATGATTATTCCTTTGTTTTTTGGTTTTAAAGCCCACTATACTCCATACCCTATATACTATATTTAATATTCAAACCCCATATTTGACGCTTCTCTTATATATTTAACACTATTTCATATTTACAATACTCCTTTACATTTTGACATTTACACACAAGATTCTAAGTTGACATACTAAGAGTAAGACAGATCAAAAAACAAAAAAAAAACTTTATTGCTTAATAGTTACTAATTTAACAAGCCATATCTTCATTTACTACCAAAAAATAGGCTCTTTATTTGAGTTCTTGTTTGTCTACCAAGTATGAAATTTCAATACATTTGTTAACATACACCTATTTAAAGTAAAATAAGTTGCTTCTCATTTAACTTTCAAATCACTTTGTGCTTTACTGAATTACTTTAACAGTTTATAAAATAAGATGCAAACTTTTTAGTTTTTTTTGTTTTACACTCTTGAAATTCATACTTATAGCTCCGAATTCAATCTTGTGACAGAAAATTGTTACTTTAATAAGACTTTCTTATAGTAAGATAATTTTTAAATATTAGCTAATTATAATAAAGCCTGCTATGCTAATCAGCCCAGTTGAACTTTTAGTTGATGGTTTAAAACACTAGTTATTAGTATAGATATATATAATTATTTGTAATTTGAATTGCTATAATATAAATTTTGGTAATAAATAATGGATTAATATCATTAGCATTGTAGTAGAATAATGATGTTTTTGGTTGATATATAGTATTTAAGCAATAATAAGGTGAATTACTTTTTACTTCATTATTGCTTGCCAATAAAAGCTGGCTCTATCACTTGCCTATTCCTTCCTGATAAGAGTTAATTAAAAATTGCATAGTGCAGCATCGGCAATAAAGCTTGTAACAATTCTAGACTTTTGCAGTGGTAGTGCAAGAACCATTTTGTTTTATGGGCTTCACGATTGCAATAGCAAAAGCAGTGCAAGGACCCTTTTTAGTTCAGCTCTATAGCTGCAAGGCAGTGCCAATTCTCTTTAAAGTTATACAAATTTGTCTTCCAACTAAACCTATGTTTTGTCTTGTTGAAATAATTGAGTTGTCTTTCTGAGCCTTTAGAAATGGTTATGTTGTTGTAAGAATAGTTAAGACTAGGTCTTGAAGATAAGAACCATTTTAGATTCTGGTATATATATTAACATAGAATAGAGTTTGGTTGAGAATAAGAGCCATTTAGTTGCTAATATATATATATTACATAAAATAGAGCTTGTATTTAGATAGTGGACCCTATTTCCATTTTCAAACTTGTTTTAATAAAGTTATCTGAATAAGCAATAATAATTTAATAACAATAACAATAATGTAAAAAAATAAAATATTTATTTTCTCAATATACAACAAGTCTATTGCTATAATTAACAAGTATATAAGTTTAAAATTATATTATTTATATAAACTTATACTACTATTAATGCTAAATAATAATATATTATTTAGGATTAATAAAAACACCAATACTAAATAATAACATATTATTCAGGATAAATATTTTGATATTGATCAATATTCCTACATCATTCTTTAAAAGTTCCAGAAAAGTTCTTGTTTTCTTTGATGTCATTAAATTACCGGTATCATTTATTTGGGGTAAATATAATACTTCAATTTTACATATTGAATATTTTAAGTCCAAATGAATAACCTCTTTTTCAGAAGATTCATTGATTTTATTAGAGTTAGAAATATTAGACATTTTTAACAAAAGTATTAATTAAAAAAAATAGTAAAAAATATTATTATTATTATTTACCATATAGTTCCGAAATTAAGCACTCTTTTTTTGTTATAAGAGGTGCTTATTTTCAGATAATTTTAAAAATAAATAAAATAGAAGTTTTGTACTAAGTAACTTATCTTCTGTTTCTAAGTAAAGCTGTTCTTCAGGTCAAGATGATACTAACAACAGTAAAATCATAAAAATTTGTCCAGTAGAACTTTCGCAATTCTCTTCAAAATTTGGGTGACATTTGTTTATGTTTGCTTTACATAATCTGTATACTCATATACAAAAGTTGTCTAAACTTTGAAGAGCAATTTTGAGAGTTTTACTAGGACCCCTGAATACTAGCATGTTATATATATAAACCTTCATCTTCAAACCTTATATAAGTGTACAAATAAATTTTATTATTGAAGTGTACAATTGCTTAAACTTTATATTTAAATATACGACAAAAGTTTAATATAATTTTTCTATACTTTAATAAGTATACAATAAAGGTAAACCTAACCCCGATGATCACTTGGACCAATTTTTCTGCTAAAGAAAAACAGTTTTGTTGGAGCATTGCTAGTACTAAGGTGCAATAGGATAGCATAGAATACGGTTTTTGTAGAGGTCAACCGTTTCTGCTATTGTGGGGAAGACCCTATATATTCAACATGCAAGCCAAAAGCGTCGTTATACAAGATAACTAGCAAAAGGTGGCACCCTTGTATGTGAAATTTTGGTGAAGTGAGAAATCTCCGTTGACGAAGTTATCTATAGCAAAACAGTGGGGAACAACAAAACAAGCTTTTTCAACACTCTCATTGAAAATTTTGAAGAACCCGCAACTGAAAACCCCCTTTCCATATTCTCACTTAGTTTGGATTTTTTTAGGGAATTTTTGCTAAACAAAAAGTGGGAAAATCAGCATACATTCTCCAAAAGATCTGCATTGTTTAACGATTCCAAATTAGAAACAAGAGTCACGAGGAATCACAGATTCGGTAGCCCAGGAACTCTAATTACGGTAGCAGATGGCTTGAGATACGGGTCCTCAGATGGTAGCAGCACCTGGCTCGAGATACAAATTAGAACGGATGATTAACGAATCAAACTGTGTTATGTGGAACAAGGACTGATGTTGACCATTTGGAGATTTTTTATAATAATTCTTGCAGGGCTAACTCAACCCCGAAGATATTTATATATAATATAGACTAAATCTAGAGTAAAGCTAAATTTAAGAGTATTATATAATTTTTCAGCCATGATATGGCTATATCATTTTGTTAGGATTTTTTCTTCTTTTTTGTTTTTTCTTTTTTGAAATATGTTTTTCTTTTTTCCTTTTTGGTGTTTTTTTGGGTTTTTGTTAGTCGCTTTCATTTTGTTTACTTTTTAAAACTTCTCTCTTTTATCTTGTGCCCTTTGAGAAGAAGGAAGAATTATAAGAGAAAGAAAAGATCTACAACAACCTGTTATAACTCTTGGGGGTAACCTCGTCGGTGCAAAATTCGAAGCAAGTTTTGAATCCCAGGGGTGACTAATAGTTGTTATAGCTGGTCGTGTTGGGCTTAGGCTTGGTAAGCTTTTATTAGATAAGAACATATAGTCTTATTGATGTATCACAGCGTCATGTAGCAGTTCACTAAATTGAATAAAAGCAGGATCACTTAAAAAAAAATAAAAAATAAAGGTAAACCTAATATTAAACTAATGTATAACAAAAATTCCAATTTTAATTTTAAGAACTAGTAACATTAATTAGTAAATTGTAGAGAAATTTACTATTAAATTTTGCTTTTTTTAAA
>CAJVPY010001722.1:0-18409 GCA_910591965.1 Dentiscutata erythropus | reverse complement strand
GTCATCGAGAAAGTTACGAACTTGTTCTCTAATAAAATTTTAATAAATTTAAAGAAATAATAAAAAAAAAAAACAAAGTTGACTCAGAAACAACCCATACTACCGTCAAAAAGGAGAACATAGCTTAAGACTTTAAGCCCATAAATTAAGCTAATGCCTTATCATAGCATTGAAAAATTTTGACTTTGTAGTTCAGATCCAGCTACCAAAAGTCAAAATATTAGTGGATCGAGTTGCATCTCAGCATTATATGCCTGAGGTTTTAATTGGTAAAACCATGTAGTATGCTCTGAAATGACTAATATTTGAGAGTGCTTTTTACTGTTCTATGGTAGAAAAAAGCCTAAACACATCCGTTCCTCGAGACATTTCTCAAGGTGCATTGATTGCAAACACTAAGTTTTTCGTTCGCTCTCAAGATGAAGAGCCTGGCCAAAACTTAATAACGACCATCTGAAGCGATAAAAAAAATAACCAGTTCGCCCGTTTCTTATGCTATGTGAAGATGAGAGAACACGGATATGCTTCTCCGAATTCTCATGAAAAAGAACTGGATATCTTACGTGTTTGACACTGCGAGAGAAGCTTAGCTAGCTTAGTTTAGACTCATATTCTCCATGTTTTCTCAGGTTTAATGTAAAATCATTGGAAGAGCAAAAAGGAAATTAGGCGCAATCGCAGGTATTTGTAGTGTGTCGATCAACCGAATGTGTCACACCCGCTTACATAATCGCACATGCATCACTATCAGAATGCCAAATCCGGATTCATACAAATATGTAATAATGCTGATCATGGAATATTGTACCAAAATTTTGTTATATAAAAAATATTAACAAAAAATATGGATTTTTTAGTTTTATCTCAAAATATTTACCTAAAAATGAGCGAGTAAGATTAATAATTTTGTTTTTTTTTTTTATTATTTCTTTAAATTTATTAAAATTTTATTAGAGAACAAGTTCGTAACTTTCTCGATGACTGGTACAGAAGTAAAAAAAATGAAGAAATGAAGAAAACTGTCCACACTATAAACATAAAAAAGAAATAAATAAACTTAACAATCAATATAATAAACAAACTATAGAAATTATTTTTCGTTTACTTCAAGACCAAAAAGAAGAAAGACAAAAAGAAAAAGTCTTTTTTATGAAACTTTTATGTTTTTTTATGATTTTTTTAATGAATATATTCCTCTTTATCATTTTAGTGTTTTATATTTATAATGAAAAAATTTACGGAATTATCACTTCTTCGATTATTACTGTAATCGTAAATTATTATCTTAAATTTCCGTTTGATTTTATTAATATTTAAACATATTTATGTAACCGCCAATAAGTCACATTTTGACTCTATTTTTTTTTTTTTTTAAAAAAAAAATAACAATTATTAATTTCTTTTTTTATAAATAAAACAAGGTTGTTGTACGTAAATTGGGCATAAATCAAAGATATTTGTACCAAAATGATAAAAAATATTCAATTAATTATCCTCAAGTTTAATGATTAAATTTAACGCCTTGTTGACACGCTTTTCTAATTCGTATTGTTTAAGGTTACCGGGTTTGTTAAAATTATGAATAGTATAATGCTTTTGCTCAAGAATTAAAGCGTAAATTCTTTTTTTTTTAAATAAAATATTATATTTTTTGGATAATTAATTAAAAAAATATTTGAATTACAAAAAGGTTTTTTAATCTTTTTCTGATCCAATTCGTTAATTTCTTCATATTCAATATCATCAGGGACTTGAATTTCTGTGACCGGATCACCATTAAGAAAATATAGTTCTGCAGTCTTCTCTTCATCCTCACTTTTTTCAACCTTGATCAAAAATGAAACATCTTGAAATCCTTGTGTGTTTCTAAATTTTTCTTGGTCAAGAAAGCTCACAACACCCTCAATAGTAGACATACTTCAAATATATCAGCATAAATATTAATCAAAAATACATATTTATCTGTTAAAAAACTGTCAAAACGGCGAGAAATCTCCGTTGGATTCATCTTGATTTTTATTACTTATTTTTTTCACCACTTACCAAATTTAGATTCATTTAAATATTTTTTATACTGCTGATCACAGCCGATTACTAATCATTACTATAAAAATCTCTAATCTGGTTAATCTTATTTATTTTAAAAAATAATTTAATATAAAAATATAATTATCATATAAATACATATAATCATGCTTACAAAGATAAATTATAAACAAATATTAATCTCTTTTCATATATTCTATATACTTAAGAATGATGGTAACTACACCAGATAAAACAGAATCTAAGGTATTGTGATTATACATACAATAAAAGAAAAAAATAAAATAATAAAACAGCATATATTATTTTCTCTTTTTTGTCTTTCTTTATGGTCTTTTTGTCACTTTTTTCTTTCTTTTTGTTACTCTTCTTGCTCGTATTGCCTTTGCTTTTTCTTTTCCTCACGTTCTTTTGCTTCTCGTTTTTCTCGTTCCTCACGTTTTTTTGCTTCTTGTTTTTCTCGTTTCTCATGTTCTTTTTGTCTTTCTTCTCGATCATATTGTCTCTGTTTTTCTCGTTCTTCACGTTCCTTTGCTTCTCTTTTTTCTCTTTGTTTATTGTGATTATTATTAATTCTAATCATCTCTTTGTAATGTGGACAATTTTCATCATTTCTTATTCTTTTATACCAGTTATTAAAATAATCGTCAACTTGTCTAATTAAAAAAAAACAAATTAATTAAGAACAAAACAAATAACAAAATAAATAATAAAACAATTACTGATCCATGATTAAAAAAATATGTTGAGACAAAACTAAAGATGACATCTTGAAAAAAATGCGAATAATATACAAAATAAAACCAATTATAAATTAATCATATTTATAGATCAATATCATTCAAACTATGAACCTGACCAAATTTAGATTCATACTAAATTTATTTTAAAATAAACAAATAATAATGTAGAATGTGCTGAAAATTTATATACAGATCACGTTTTTATTAGACAAAATTAAGTATAAAATACAAGTTTTTACAGGTAATATTTACAAAAACTATAACTAAACACGGTACTCCCAGTAACTCTCACCATCAATTACCCTCCCATTTCTTGACGAAGGGCTCACCACCACATCATAAAAAGTGGTATTCCGCACCACCCGATACGCTTCCTCCATCTTCCACTTGATGTTGACATTCGATACCCGTCTTATTCAAACAGGTATCCTGTCAACATCCAACCCTTGCTTTATCGTCTCCTTGAAGCAATAAAGCCTTCGATTGTCCAAAGAATAGAAAACATCCTCTATCAAACAGACGGTGATGAGAGGGAAATCTTCTATTCGCACCTTACTATCTACCAGATTCTAGATGGTGTTATCAAGGTCGTTGCCCATCTGGAATACATTACTTATCGACGCCTGACTGTAATGTATTAGGCACAGGTCAACGAAGGTTACAACGTCTCCCTTCGAAAGATTCAACCACAGCAACAGGAATCTCTATCGGAATAGAAACAAGAGGCCGAAAATCTACACCAACATTGTCGAAAACAACGAAGATAACAACAGCAACAATATCAACATCCACTCAAAAGTGTAATTTCTGAACAGAGTTTCTTTAATCTCTACCACCGAAAAATCTTCTTGTTTAACTTGCATTGAGGAAGGTTCAAAATCTTCTTTAATGCCGGTTAAACCAGACAGTTTTTCAACATTCCACTCCTCTCCTTGATCAAAATCAGACTACACATTTTCATAAATCTGTTCTTAAGAAGGAATCGATCTGGTAGCAACGTTAGATTTCTTGGTAAATTTAGCAATAAATTTTTTGAGAGAAGGCATTTTTAAAGAATATTTTTGTAAATTGTAAAAAATTTAAATAATCTGTCAATAAAATTTTTTCATGTTTAAATAAATTTTTTATTTCAAATAATTGAGAATTTTTAAGTTTTTCTGTAAAAAATACAAGTTTTAAGATCAACATCTCAGAATGAAAGTTTAAATACACCAACTCAAAATCAATAACGTCAATTCAAAAAAAGTAATATTAAAATAAAAATTACATAAAAGATTTTTACGTTCTGGTTGATTAAGAATGAACAGAAAAATATACATTCTCAATCAACCAGAACATAAAAATCTATCAAAAATAAACAGATCAACTGTCTATTCTCTTACATTGAATTTAATTTAATTATAATAGAATCTATAAATTCATTAAATTGTTTTCTAACTAATTCTAGATAATCATTAAAGAGTTCTCTTCTAACTTGAACTTCAACTCTTTCTGAAAGAAGTTGATTATTCAATGTATGAATGTTAGAAGTATAATACATATAACCACCAAATAAAACTAAAAATACAAAATTTAAAAAAAATAAAATCTTTAAAAGTTTTTCGATCATTTTTTCAAGAGAACAAATTTTGTTATCATATTGCTCAAATTCAGTTGCCAATCGATCTGAGAAGTAACTTGTATCTAGCAAAATCAAATTATATTTAATATAATAAATAAATAATTAATTTAAATACAAATATTTACCTTCAGAAGTGGCAACAACTTCTTCTGTGACATGTTCAATTTGTTCGACAATAGGTTGAAAAGCTATGTTAGATTTATTTTTTGTTGTAAAATTTTGAGATTAAACAACAAATTTTATTGATCTTAAATACCTGAAGTTGCATTTGTAAATAAGCCCGTAGATGTTTCTGCAACTGCCTAATGATAGCTCGGAGGAGTATCTGAAATAGATTCTGTTACAGAATCTTCAACTTGCACTGAAGAAGATCGACTAGAAGGCAAAAATTCGGGATAGTGCTCCTCTTGGTTTGGAGTAAATCAACCAGATGCAGTTCATTGAAAAAGATAAGACATAGCGGTGTCGATTAATAGAAGTACGTAGATTAGAAATAGAAGAAACATGCAAATTGTTTTTGGAGATCTGTAAAAGTTGTGAAAATTTTTGAAAAAAATTTGCGAAAAATTGGGGATTGTTCGTGCTGCGAGACCAGGCAATCTTATACCAAAAAATGGACGAAAGAGAATAAGACCGCATAAGGGGATTGTTTGTCGCTCCAAATTTAGGTTGAATGGAGGGATTGGTGAATGCTGTTTAGTGCATGTGGCTTGCATATAAGTGCATGAACAACCAGATAACAGAATCGATTGACCAAATCTGGATGCATCTCCGAATGCCCTGAAACAGGAGCAAAACCAAAAAAACCGGTACTCCTGCTCCTGATTACACACGCATGACTATGGGAATTCCTAAACGGAACTAGCAGAACGTGTCTTGAATCTATAAAAATTTGGGATGGAATCAATATTTGATCGACCAAAATGATTCTTCATTTATAGATCATCTCATGATTTCTGAAACTAGAAAACTGATACTCCTGCTCCTGATTACACATGCATGACTATAGGAATTCCTAAACAGAACTAGCGGATCGTGTCTTGAACCTATAAAAATTTGGGATAGAACCAATATTTGATCGACCAAAATGATTCTTCATTTATAGATCATCTCATGATCTCTGAAACTGGAAAACCGATACTCCTGCTCCTGATTACACACGCATGACTATGGGAATTCCTAAATGGAACTAGCGAATTGTGTCTTGAACCTATAAAAATTTGGAATGGAACCAATGTCTTGAAATAGGCTAATAAGTATAAATTTGGAATGGTACAACATACTCTCAATTTGGACTAATTCATTCCACCTGATTATATTAATTTGAAACATGGTTTACTAAACACAAGATAACGAATTGTCAAAAATATAATTAATCATGTACAATTTACATTTATTTTATTTATTTAGATATTAATTTGTTTGTTTTAGGGAAGAACAACACAGAAGAAAAGATGAAAAAATGCATACTATTGTCTTCTGTTTGATGATGGTCTTGGTCTTGATAATCCTTAAAGATTATGATAATTCTATCATTATGTACATCATCATCATAGCCCTGATCTTAGGTTTTTTAGGATCAATTAGTTAATAAAAATTAAATAAAATATGCTTATAAATATAGTTGTTTCACAATTTTATTTAAACAATCTAAAAAAAAAAATGAATTCTTTAGAACTATCTCAACGTGTCTTTTTCATAATAATAATGTAAATTATATTTTTTTTTCTATATTGTGTTAATATTTAAAATTAATATTTTTTATTTTTAGGTCTAGAAATGAATTAATGAATTTTCAACAACAAAATAAAGAATTAGAAGAAAAAAATCGAAAACTTCAAGATAAAATTATTAAATCTCAAGAATCTTTTATTTTATTTCAAGAAAATTCACAACAACGTTATGAAAATTTACAAGAATGTTATGAAAAGCTTTTTTTTAATAACTTGTTTTTTATGTTTGTTAGTTTGGTTTTGTATTATGTTTATAAAATTTTTATATTTTAAAATAAAAAACATGAATATATAACATTACATTCAATTTTTTAAATCATTTTTTTAAACTTGTCATCATTACGAAAGTTATACAATTTTTTTTTTTTTAAAAAAATAAAGAAACATAAACTAGGTTAAATTATGATGAGTGTATCTAGTAATCCAATGAAAAAAGTTTTCTACATAAAGTAAATTTGGAAATAGATCATTTATATTTTTAAATTCCAAATCAAGATAATCATTATTATTTTCATTGGTTAAATTATTAATTTTCTTAATGTATTCAACAATTTCTTCTTGTATATTTTTATTTTTAACAAAATTGAGATTTAATAATTTTAAAATTTTTTCAGCAATTTCATTGATTTTTTTCTTTGTTATATTCTTTTTTATTTTCTTAAATAAGAAACTTAATTAATATTAAATAATCATTTTTTTTTAAAAAAATTTTAATATTTAATTACCCTTTTTTCTGTAAATTCTTCTTCTTGCCCAATATAAAAGTTTTTCACTGCTTAATAAAGAAGCATTCTCACTGAGGTTTAAAAAATTTTCAGATATAATCAAAGGAGGCATATCATGTTTAAATTCTGTTTCATTATCAATTTTTTTTGATATAGATTTTGATTCTTTTTTTAATAGTTTTTTCATTAAATGTCCAATTTGTTAATCTCATCTGTTAAATGATACTGTTAATAACATCATAATCATCATTTTCATTATCATTTTCATTGACATTTTTTTTAAAAAAAGAAAGAAAATAAACATAAATTAGATAAAAAAAGGATAGAACAGAAATAATACATTCTTTAATCATATTAAAAATCATTTTGTTTATAAAAATTTTATTTTAAAAAGTCCAGTTTATATTTAATTCAAAGATATATGTATTAAAATAAAAAACACGGATATGTAACGTTACATTCAATCTTTAAATCATTTTAAACTTGTCAATACAAGTAATTATTTCTTGTAAAATGCTGTTAAATCAATATTTTATATCATTTAAACCCTTGCTTTCGTGGAGATTATGCATCTCGTTTGCCTTGATCAAACACTCGGTAAGATTATATGTATGATTATGTGCAGTATATTCGTACTCCTTAACATAACAAAGATTAAGAGGTATAAAGAAAAAAACGATAATCCATATTGTAATTTTCATTCTAAACAAATATATCATACTGTTAAATTGAAAAAATTTTAAATAAACCAAAATATCAACTTACATGAACATGCGTAAAAAAAGATTATTTACAAATAAAGAAAATTCAAATATAAATATCTTTATTTAATGTTTACATAATCAAATTACGTAATCTAATTATTAATAATTTTTATGCGATTTATTTTTATTTGTTCAACATAACAATAATCTTTTAACATATGAAGACAGAGTATCATTTCCGTAAACATGCTGTTCACCTGATGCTTAATATCATGCATATCTTTAGGCTCAAAGATGTTGTGTATCTTATTTGCGTTGCTCAAACACTTTGTTAGATTGAATTTTTTTAACGCAAAAGACTTATTGATTGTGATCAATAAAATGATAAACCAAAGAATAATTCTCATATTTAATTATTAATTTTATTATGTAATGGTATTATATAGTAATTCGAAAAATTATATAATCAAAAAACTATCTTAAACTCAATATGACTATGATGTTTGTACTCAAAATCGTAGTCATAAAAGAAAAAAAAGATGAAACTTAAGAGATAAGGAAACAATAAAATGAAAATGATCAAAGATAAAACATAATAAAAATACAAAAGTTTTTCATATTGTTTCTGAATTCTTTCACAACGTCCTTGAATTTCTCTCTTTTCAATCTTAATAATTCTTTTCAGTAACTTTTCAGCATCGATCTCCTTGTTAATCCTTCTCAGTTCTCGATACCATTCAAATCAAATGATTTTTCAGCCATTCTAAAAAAATAAATCGATTAATTTAAACAAAAATAAACAACAATAACCAATAAGACTCATATTGCTGACAAAGAAAATTTACGTTAAGATAATACTACAGACATTATAATTAACAAGTTGGCTTATATAAACCCCAAACCTGTAACTCTTGCTAAATTCGGATCTATTTAAATCATTGTTAGATGATAAACAAAATGAGATTTATTCTGTGGCTTTTGATCATCCTTGTGCTCCTGTTTGATATGCCACATGCAGCTGAGATCATCATCAAAATTGAATCACATAGATTACACCAAAATCTGCCAATCCTCCATATATGGAATTTTCATAAAAAGCGCTACGTACCCATACTAAACAAGAATGGAAAGATCACAAAACAATACAAGAGAGGCATCTTTGTGCAAAAATTTGTATTTTTTCTTCCTCTTTTTTCTCTGATTGAACAAAATTAATTAATTTTTTTTTTTAGAATTCCACTTGAAAATCTTCAAGTTTCACCTACATCTAAACGAAATAATGTATCAAATTTACTGTAATTTTATACTTTATACTACGTTCTAATATACGCAACATTGTTTAAAGAAATGGATATTGTGAAACTCGAACGAGACATTGATCTTTCTTTAAGTTTATTGGATATTAAATATGATAAAAAAAACATTAGCATAAACCAAAAAATGAATCTGTTAGTTAAAACATGTAATGATATTAAAAACATTTCTAATATAAATAAAATATATACTTAAATTTTTTATAAATATAAATAAAGCTAAAAAAATCAAGTAAAAAAAATATAATTAAAGCACAAAAAAACAAAAAAATAAAACAAAAAATGCCTGAAATTGAAATTGTTTATGATAAAAATGAGTACAATTTTGAAGAATTAAAAGAAAATGAAGAAGAAAAAGAAATTACCCAGTTTAAAACTAGATGTAATCTTATGGGAAATTGGGTTGGTGGTGGTGGTGGAGAACGTCATTTTAAAGAAAGATATTGTTTAAGACCAAGAGGAGGAGGACGAGCAATTATAATTCACCAACATTATACCCATGTTGTATATCATACAATTGATAACACTGATTATACCAGAATTCAAGAGCTTGAAACCCAATTTAATAATCGTACTAATGAACTTAACGATTGCAGAAAACATAGAAATAAAGTCAAAATTAAAATTAACGAAATCATCACCAGTTACCTTAATATGAACATTAGTGAAGTTGAAAATAACAATGATGTTGAAAAATTAAACACTATTCTTTATGGTGTTATCAACCAAGTGAATGAATGCCTTAAATTGCTTGGTGTTAAGTTTAATGAAAATGATAGTTTGATGGAAAAATTAAAAAAATTAGTAAATGCATGCAAGGACCTTATCTTGACCGGTCCTGTTCAAGAAAGATTATGGAAATGCTTATGTTATGTAAATCAATATAAATGTCCTAGAACCTTTGAAGAATTCGTTTCTAACTTTGATAAAAACATAGATGAATTGACAAAGGCCTGTCATGGAAATAAAAAACAAGAATTAAACAATGATGCAAGATACAAGAATAAAGCATTTGAACCCAAACCTAATATTAGTTTTGTTGGGAAATTAAGCAGATGCCATTATTATATGGTTGGAAAAAGTAAGGAAACAAATGTTGTGACCATGGTTGATAATTTGTTACAAGCATGTAAAAATATTTACTGGATGTCTCCAGGTTATGATCTCCCATTTGACAAATAGATACACTTCAATTATGTAATGAGGCTTTAGCCTTTTTTAAATTTTCTCCTTTTCCTTTTTTATTTTTTGTTAAACAATATTTTAAATATATAAATAAATAAAAAATATATAAAAACCGAAAGCATTACAATTGCACAGCGGTAGTGGTCTCGCTAACCGTATCCAAGAGGATTTTAACAAGTTAACCGATGAAATAAAACAATTAAAAAAAGAAAATGAAGAACTAAAAACAGGAAACAAACCAAATAACCAACCTGATCAACCAAATAAACACCCTAAGAGATGAAAATGATAAACTGAAACCGCTCAAGGAAGCAAACAATAAACTCAAAGCAGAAAATGCTGAATTGTTAGCTGATAACAAAACCTTAACCGATCAAAACAAAAAACTGTCTGAGGAAAATATAAAACTTCAAGAAGATAACAATAAACTTACGTATGAGAACTTGAACTACGAGGATACTTTAAAGAAAGTAAACACCGATACCAACTTAATCTTAGACTATTTTGCTGCAAAATAGATAAAATTGAAGAAAAAATGAAACTAATAGTATACTGGACAGAAAAATTATTTGAGGTAAAACCCGTTGAAGTGAGAAGAAAAAAGTAATTTTTTTATTAAATTGTAATGAAATATATCAAATAAATATACATATAAAAATGTAATTTTAAATTGTGATGTTTGTTAAATCAAAGTATTTGTCCCATTGCATCTCATTGTATCTGGTATAATTAAAGAGATAAACTCTGAAGAAAAAATAATACTTTCTCGAAATAAGATCAAAATCAAACATATACACTCTAAACAAATGCCAAGTGTTGAAATCTAAAAGCCAAAGCAAACCAACTAGCCATACAGAGTATTCCAAACACTCGATAAGATAAAAAAAATACCAAAATCCAACAACAAGTGATAAAATGTATATAATAATTATCCTAAAATAATTGCTTCTAACAAATTTTAAAATATGATAATAATAATACAATGAAATGTTCTCTGTCTTATAATCCTCTAACTGTTCGTTAATCTCTCTCAAAGTCTCGTTTTCCTCAACTATTTCCTTGACATAATTAGTTATTCTTTGGATCAAATTGGTAATTGCTATCCCAACATGTATACTTGCAATCTAACTTACTATAAAAAAAAAAAGTTCTACAGATACAAAAACCAAAAATGTTGCAATCATATGATAGAATATTATGATAAAAATTTGTTTAAATGTTTGTAAAAATAGGTAAAAAAGTGGATATTTCCACGTTAATATCTCCGAAACTTGATTTTGATAGTTTTGCAACTGCCCATTTCTCTTCCTTAACAATTCATTCTCTTGACATAAATCCTCGAGTTCCTTCTGAAAACGTACAATGTTGGCCATTATATAATGAAATCTAACTGGTCAAAAATATTATTAACTTTATATTTCAATCTTTCATCGCTCACATGTTCTACCAAAATCTGATAGATTATGTAAACGAATTGATGTTTGTTTAACGGATCCGATGACATTTTATACTTAAATTCTCCTTCAGGAGTAAATCTAAAGAATGCTTCTATTAAAGAAACATCAGTTTGTTTGTAAAACTGTTCAAGCACCAATCGTTTTATCTCGTTCAACTTATTCTCATTCGTTTCAACCACTTCTTTATAACATGATAAAACAGAGTCTATCGCATACAATGGTCCTAGTTTATTTATCGTGTTAATCACCCCTGCTCTAAACTGTTTGATCAATTTCTTGAACTCACTATTGGTAATCTTGAGTGGTTTGTGTTTCTTGTTAAGCTTCTCATCAATTCTTTTCAGTAATTCCTTATTATCCTTCACAAGATCACGAGTTGAATTCAACAAGATTTTGATATCATCCGTTGCTAAACGCTCAACCAATCTGAGAATCTGAATTGTTATTTTGTCTCCAAAAAAGCTATATAATTTTGCATATATCTTGTTTTTAGTTTTTAATATCTTGGCGATCAATTGCTCAACATTCTCAAAAGATGCTTTTGAAATATTGAGAAAAACAGCATTATACTCTAGATCATCCAGATCAACAAAATAATGATTGCGTTCTTCGTCCTTGTAAATGTCATTAATAGAAGTTCTGATCTTTTGATACTCTACTTTTTGTATATTTGACAGTTCTGTATATGATTTTATCATTTGATTCAACAAATTATTATCCTCCAACGAACCGTTAAATTTGCCTTGAGGAAATTCCCTAAGATATCCAAGAAGTATTTTTTTAATATTATTGTTGCCATGATTTTTTTATCATCTAATATCGCGTCTTTATCATCTAATTTCGTATCTTTATCATCTAATGTCACGTCTTTATCATCTAATTTCTCGTCATTATTATCATCTAAATTCGTATTTTTATCATCTAATGTCGTGTCTTTATCGTCTAATTTCGCATCTTTACCATCTAATTTCGCGTTTTTTTTACTATTGTTTGCCGGTGCACTTTACAAAAGAGAATTTAGCCGATCACGACACTCCTTCTGCAATTGCTCTTTGGTTCTCGGAAAATCTAAATATTGTTGATCGATCTCCTGTATCTCCTTGTCATATTTCCCCATCAACAAGTTCTTCCACATTATTTTCCTTCTGAATCAAATCACTCAAAAAAAGGTATAATAGATTATTAAATTTATTTTTTCTAAAATCGATCAACCTTTGCTTGCTTCTCTGATCACCCAGTAAAGTTGCATTCAATGCCAATATATCATTCGCGAGTTTGCTTGTATCATCCAGATCAACAATCTGGGATTGTCTATAATACTGATTTATCAACCTTTGATAGTTATCCCATTTACTAATCTCCAATTGACCTAACAAAGAATCTAACAAGCTAACTTATAATCGTTGAAGATCGTTCATATCTCTTCCATCTGTTAGATTGATATTTCCAATTGCCTAATTCGTCTATTCATCCTCGAACCATCTTGCAATTGAGTTGGATTTTTAATATTGGGAAGCTCATTCTTGATCTGATCGTAGTACTGATCTGATAATTCTCGTAACTTTTCACCTCTAAATTGTTGTAAATTTGCTTTCTGAATTAAATTTAGAACGTTATCACTTCTTATTCTACGATCCCAGTATCCATTATCTTCCAAATTCGCTATAGATGTGTCCTTCCTTATTCCATCTCTTATCGATGAAAAGGCATCTATATCACTAACAGAATTCTCTAGCTCTTTTATCTTTGCTTCACGTAATTCATTTAATTCATCTTTATCTTCTGATAAAAAACTCGAATTGTTAATAGCATTTTTCCAGTAATTTTTTAATCTATCTAAATCTTTTTCTCCTGATATTTCATTGTAAACCTTTTTATAATCTTGTCTGTAACATAATCTATTTAACCGAATATTCTGTAATTGATCTTTTAACCTATCGTTCAACAAAAGATTACCTAATATCTCAATATCCCAAAAACCACTATCTTGTAGCTTTGGAATCGATGTTTCCTCGCTAATGTCCTTTGCTAAATTATTAAATCTTAATAACATCGCATATTGCCCCTGTCGCATACTTTGCAACACATTTTGCTTCTCAATTGGCAACTTTGAAGCGATGATTGCTTGATCTATCACCTCACCATCTTCCAAAACACCAATATCGTATTCATTTTGAATCAAATTCTTTAAATTGTCAAAGGTTTCGTTATCATCAGTGATTGGTGGTGGTTCAATTGGAGGTTCAAGTGGTGGAGAAATTAACTGATGTGCAATTGAATATAATCCTGTTAGAAACTCCTCGTAATATTCATCATCTTTACTACGTATGGTTTTTCATCGTTTAGCATTGATATAATCACAATCATGAAATTTTCCATCATTAATTTTACAATACGATTGAGCAGATATCGTTTAAAAAAAATGAATATTTATTAATCAACAAGAGAGATATTTATACAAAAATAAAACCTAAAATCAAGTATCAACTTGCATTCTATCCTTATCACAACACTTCTTGAGCATGCTAAACAATCCCTGCAACTCTCCCATGCTAGAAGGATCTAATCGCCACACAGCTTCAATAGATCCACTGCTAATAAACGCAGATATTCCAGAATGACCTAATTTAATTTTAGTTTCATTACCAAATAACGATCTCTCTGCCCTTTCAAGTCTACATAACTTCATTTTATACAACCAATCAGCATAATCTGTCACAATTGCTAACATAAAATTCCCTTCCGCATATACTATATTTTCTCCAGTATTTCTTGATAAAACACATGTTCTATGGTTCAAATCAGCACATAAAACCAAACTTTTTGTTTGAAAATCACATCTAGTGTCACATGAAAATTCTAATTTTCCCTCCGCTATCGGTTTAAATGGATCTCGAAACCGAAGCCTATCTCCCAATTCCGTTATATTGACGAAAAGTTCCTCCAATGAATAACTCTTTTTTTTTGCCATCTTCTCATCGCAAATTTGCACTATAAAAAATCTTATTGTCATAGGTTCCATTAAACCCACAATATTAGTCGTACCATTTTTTGTTAGTAATTCAATTATAGAAGCAGTACTGCTCACAGTGATCTGAAGATCTATCGAGATATCAGACATTATCAAATGATCAACAGTTTTCGGTCCTTGAAAAAGGGAAAAGATAAGCACATTAGAGAATATAGTATCCCAAAAATAACACTTTCTCTGATCTTTAATAACTCCAAATTTTCCTTTATCAATCTCTGTACCAATAGTCCTCTTCTTTCGACAAGCGTTGTATTTATCCACGTTCCCACAATAACCAACACGACATAAAGGAACCGATTTTCTCGTTGATTTCACCAAACAAGAACCTTTAGCACACTTAATCGTTTTAACTGCTTTTTTCTTTTTAACAGGAGCCATTATCGTTTCTTTCTACAACCTGTACAATAAGGTCCCTTTGCTTTAACCGTCTTTCTTTTAACAGGAGGTTGTTTATGCCTTACTAAACTTTTTGAAGTTAATTTTTTCTTAGACTTTTTCAGTTTTCTCTTCTTTGAAATCAGTGCCAGTTTTAACTAATTAAATATGAGTCAATCGTTCTTAAACCTTCAGAAATTATCAACCTGATCGTTGATATGACTTGTAAAAATCCAGTTTTCAACAAAATATTTAGATATGAAAAATCAGATTTTACGATATTGAACAAGAAAATTGATAAGATTATTATTAACAATGCTTAACAAGGCACTTATAACCACGTTTAATTTAAGCTTTGCTCTATAAGTCTTTTCATCATCAAAATTTTCCATTTAAAATTAAACAACAAAATATCGTTTCTATTTATACATTTTTGGGATTTTCAAAACTATTCTTCCATTGCTTAGCTATTTTTTCAATATTTCATTATTTTTATACTCTTGCTCTACCAGTTTATTGTATTCCTTCTAAATATAAAGATTGTAAACGCTCAACTTTTTCCCTTCAGGTTTAGATTTTTTCTCCTCATTTGGTGATTCAGATTCTAACTCGGATTCTTCTGTAGATTCCCCTTCAGACTCTACTTCAGATTCTACTTTATTCTTTACTTTCCTGACTATTATTTTCTTTTCATCAGTATTTTTTTCAAATTTTAACCTGGAAACCTTCTCTATATTATCGTAAAAATGAATCACCCATAGAGGATCAAGTGTGAATAGACCCTTCATCATAGCCTTTTGACTCTTTGCTTTCCGAATTACTTCCTATTTTTTTTGTGTCAATGTCTCATTTTTATCTTTCTTCACCTTTGGCATCACAATAAAGTCTTTAAGAATTCTTTTAACAATCGTTCGAATTTCTTGAGAAATGTTTTTTCTTTTTTCTTAGCAATCACTTTTTTTTGTGTTGTTTGTTGAGCCGTTGTCTGCTTATTAACTCCTAGTTTTCTAGATTTTTTCCTTGATTTAACCTTTAAGAGATGATCATAGGCCTCTTTTATCTTGCAAAATTTATCCTGAGCATAACTTGACTTGTTCTTATCTGGATGAAATTTCAATACTAGTTTTCTGTAAGCCTTTTTAATATCCTCCAATGACGATATTCTCTTCACGCCTAAAATCTTATAATATTCTTGAATCAATATTGAAATAATAAACATGAAATAAGATCTTTTTATATAAATACAGAAGAGAGAGAAATAACGTTTGAACAAAATAGATCTCAAAAAACTTTACATCTTGATCGTGTTAATTGTCATCATTCAATGTTGTAATTGTCGTTCTCGCAAAACACGAAAAAATAAAAAAACCAGATATGAATTTTACCGAAATAAACATATTTAGCCTAAAATCACTGAAAGATATCCTGTTTAACGAAGAAGAAAATATCAAATTTATCATAGAAAAAGACCTCATTCACAGCCCAAAATGTCAGAATTGCAACAATGAAGAATTTTCAAGATTCAATAAGATATACAGATGCAAGAATCAAAACTGTCGAAAAACCATATCAATTGTTAGAAATTCATTCTTTGAGAAGAGCAAGATGGAAATCTGTGATATTTTATTATTAGGTTACCTGTGGTTGAACAGGATAAACTACATCTCGATCGATCTAATAACCAACCAATCACATCATACCATAGTCAAGTACATAAAAAATTTTAGAGATCTGGTCATCAACATGTTGGAAGAGGATGACATGATCATCGGTAGAAAGGATATCATCGTATAGATCAATGAGAGCAAGTTCAAGAGGAACAAAGACTTCTGGGTAATTGGTGGTGTGAAAAGAACCGAAAAGAAGAAATGTTTTTTTGTGGTAGCAGAGAATAGAAATTAACAAACTCTGAAAAGAATCATCAAGAAACATGTGAGACCTGGATCAATTGTTCACACAGATTTATGGAAAGAATACTTTCATTTAGAAGAAAAGAACTGGGCATAACACATAAGAGGGTTAACTATTCCCAAACACCACAATACAGAGGAAGCATTCACACCAACCACATTGAAGGTACCTGGGCCGTGTTAAAATTATTCATCAGGGAACAGGATCGAAACCAAAACAAAATTGAAAAATATTTACTAGAATTCATCTAGCAAAACAAACATAAAAATAACCTGTTTAATGCTTTATTGGACATGATAAAATACTACAAATATTAATAAATTACAGAATAACTATTGTGATTACCAGTTTTTTTATCATGTTTTAACTTGAATTTTATCGTATTTTGCTTGGTTTTAAAACGTTTACTTTTACGCTTTCTATTTTCACACCAAGAAAATCTCCAAAGTTTATAATGTTTTTGATAATCAATACCATTATAACCGGATACATTATTTTTTGATAAAGATCTATTTAAATTGTTTTCTGAATATGTTGTTTCTCTTAAATTTATCTCTCGATTATCTAAACCATTCCGATTAATATAATCGATCATCTTGTATTTTGGTTTGATTAAATGATGAAAACTAAAAATTTTTTGTTTATAATATGTTTTTATATAATAAGTATTTTTATCTTTATGAGCATACCAAGTATGATTTTTCAAGTCTTCGAAATGCTTATAGTCGGTAAGAAATGTGATGCCTGGTTTCTGGGTTTTCACTTCCAGGTAGAGCTTGTTATTGATCTTAACCGTACAATATTCGTTCAGCTTGAGCCTGGGTTTGTTCAGATTGGTTATCTTTTCCTATATTGTTGCATGTTCAAATGATGAAACCATATTTAAAATTTTTTCTCTAATTATCTACTTTAATCTACTTATTTATAGTATTGATTATTGACTGGTTGGCCACCGTCAATGCTCAACACACGCTTCTTTGATCGCTAGTTTGCTACTACGATCAAATAGTGTTGCAATCGCTTAATAATCTCCTTCTCTTCTTTATCTCACTCTTCATTGAGCTGTGGTTTCTTATGATATGGCAAACGCCTCGATTTTGTGATATTTTTGTGAGTAAACTCGCAAAAATCTAATTGGCAATTTCATTTTTGCCATATCTCAGAAACATTTTTTTAACAATTAAAAGAGGCAAAATATTATTTTGTTTAATTATTTATTTATTAATAATAAAATAACTAATATATACAGAAGAAATCTGTAATTTTTAAGTCTGTTGTAGTTGTTTTTTCTGGTTCATCAATAATAAATTTATGTTCTGTGGTTAGTTTAAGTGACCCTTGTTTTGCTAAAGTGCCTGCCTGTTCGTTATCAAAATTACCACCATGATCTCGGACGTAAACAAAATTTACTGTTCCTACTCTTTTATCTATCAATTTTTTTAAATATTTAAACAAATCGGTATTCTTAACTGGCTTGTTATGATAACTTATCCCTTAAATTGTTTTGCAGCCAAATTTGCCTGCAAACTTTTTTAAATTTTAAATTTTTCTAATAAAATTTTAAA